>PVIU01014270.1:0-53381 GCA_004026605.1 Ondatra zibethicus
CATTGTCCCATAGTCACACTGATGAATATCTTGATCACAACATCCATAGAAATTTCGTCCGATGGATGGAGATAGAGACAGAGACCCACATTCATACCAGAGCAATGGATTGAGCTCCCAGGGTCCAGTCAAAGAGCAGAAGGTGGGAGAATATGAGCAAAGAAGTTAGGACCGCGAGGGGCTGGACCACCCACTGAGACAGTGTGCCTGATCTAATGGGAGCTCACCAAATCCAGCTGGACTGGGACTGAATGAGCATATGATCAAACTGGACTCTCTAAACGTGGCTGCCAATGAGGGCAGAATGAGAAGCCATCAACAATGACACTAAGACCTAGCTCCTCTTCATGTATTATCTTTTTGGGAACCTGGTCGATTTGGATGCACACCTTCCTAGGACAGGATGGAGGGGGGAGGGCCTTGGACTTCCCACAGGGCTGGGCACCATGCCCTCTTTTAAGGAAGCAGCGGGGGGGGGAGCGGGAGGGGACTGGGAGAAGGGGAGGAAATGTAAATTCTTTTTTTAATGGAAAAAAAATAAAAGAATGTGTGAAAAAAAAGTCCATAATAGCAAAGTAATGTCCTAAGCCCCTTTATTGCAAACTTGGGAAAAAAAGAACATTTTTATTATTTTTGCAATGTACAGTTCAGTTTAATATGAAAGTGTATTTCTTCTCTATAATTCTAAACTTATACTTTATGGCAACTGTTCTTCATGCTTTTGAAAATCATCCCCCTGCCTGCTCTGAATTTTGAAGATAAAACTTTAAATTTTATCTTCAAATTTTGAATTTTGAAGATAAATCTTTAAATTTTACATGTCATATAATTTGTCATTTTGAATTAGGCTTATTTCACTTGACATAATGTCTTCTTAGTTTTATTCATTTTATAACAAATGTGTGGGTTTTAACCTTTTCTCGATAAGGATATAACATGTTCTTCAATAGTTCGTTATAATTTTCAGTGACACTGAGGCCATGTCTATTTCTTCTACTTCATAGATAATTACACAATAAATATGAGGGGGAGATATCTATCTACTACACTAATTCCATTGTCCTTTCATATACTGAGAGGTGGGATTAATGTATCATATGGAATGTCTATCTTTAATTATTTATCACTTTAATTGAAATAAAATTACAACAAAAAATTGGAAGAAATCCAACAAATGAAGGTTTTAATTTAAGAATTGACATCCTAAAAAGTGAGAAAAATTAAATAAATTTCATTCTCTTAATTCATTGAGCCTTGCATTTTTTCTTAAATCTAGCTAAACGTCCTATTTCTCTGCTGTGGTTTCTAGTACTTTCCTCATGCACAGTGGCATTGATAAAATTCCTCCTTGGCCCTCAGTAGTATAGAAAATTATTACTCTGCAGTCTACATGATCATTTTAAAACTTCATATTTGCTCTTGAGTGGAGAAAAAATAGATAAAATTTCTGTCTCCCCATCCCCAGATAGGTGTGTTTCCCATATAACTTTCTGGATAGAGATATATTGAGTCAATTTTCCCACCTTACTTCTTGATTTCTTTTTAGATGTGTGTTGGTACACTAAACATTCTTTTGGAGTATTTCATATATCTCAAGGATTGTCTTCCAAAGAAATGTAAATTGTCTTCCCTTATATAAAGTCAATAATCATCAGTGGTCACTGACTATATTCACTGTTTCATTCAGGTCTGTAAAATGCTTCTATTCTAATTTTGTGATCTCTTCATTTACTAGCTAATATGTTTCATAAATAATCATTGTTCAGTAAGTGTATCATTACTCTCATGAATAGTTTCTGAAAAAGCAGTCACTCCTTGAATATTTGACTAAAAGCTTATGGATAGATGTTTTGGTTCCTTGACCCAACTTATTACATTCCAAATTAATGTCTTTGCTTCTAAAATCTTCCAAAAATGATCAGTAACATTTCACTTGTTGTATTGTAAAATTTTGCATTTACAGTCTTTGCAGTTTTTTTTCCTTTTATTGGTTGTTTGGCTGCTTAGTTGTTATTCTTTTGTGGTTTTTTTCTTTCTCTCTATTCTAGATCTCGTCTAACAAGCCTCAGGTTCCTGGCCATCTAGGCAGTGTTGATTCTGGGCTCCATTTAGTGGTGTGGGATTCAAATTAAACCAGTCATTGGTTCCCCATTCCCACAGCTCTGTGCCTCTGTTGCCTCAGCACATCTTGTAGGCTGGATAGATAGTAGGTTGAAGGTTTTGTGATTGGGTTGGTGTAGAATGAGTCTGTTCATTCATTCCTAGCCACCCAAATCTGAAATAATTACACAGGAACTATATTATTTGCAATGCTGTTTGGCCAATAGTTTAAGCATATTTCTAGCTAGCTCTTATATCCTAAACTAACCTATATCCATTAATCTTTGCATCACCACAAGGTCATGACCTACCGGCAAAGTTCCATCCAACATCTGATGTCTTATTCTTGCAGCTGCTACATGGTTTCTCTCTGACTTTGCCTACTTTCTCCCAGCATTCAGCTTTGTTTTCCCACCTAGCTCTATTCTGTCATGCTATAGGACCAGAACAGCTTTATTCATTAACAAAACACATTCCCAGCATACAGGGGAAATCCCACATTAGGTTTGTATGCCAGTTCCACCACTGGGATCCTTGCCTGGTTACAAAAGTTGGCCTGTTCAGGCTCTGTATCCTCTATTACTAGGATTCCTAGCTAGATACACCCTCATAGAATCCTGGGATTTCCTACTGCACAAGGTTTCCACATTCCTCCCCAAATGTCCTCCAATGTAAGTCATCTCTCTCCATCCTTCTCTTCTACCTGGCCCCTCCTGTTTCCATTCCCACACGCCCCAAGTCTACCTGCAAAATTGATTCTATTTCCTCTTTCCAGAGAGATCCAAGCATCCCCTTTAGAGTACTGCTTGTTACTTAGCCTTCCTGGATCTGTTGATTGTAGCATGCTTATCATTTACTTAATACCTAATATTTACTTATAAGTGAGTATATTTTATTTTTATTTTTCTGTGTCTGGACTACTTCACTCAGGAGTATTTTTTTCTAGTTCTATCCATTGTTTATGTAACCTATTTCTGTGACTCTTATGAATGTCAATTTATCCTCTACTGAGTAGATGGGATGTTTGTAAGATTGATTCCTGAGTCCTTTGGACATAAACTCAATTCTTTGATAGCTGGTTGTTTTCATTTGGGGTCTTATGTTTGTTATGCCTGAAAACAGTATAATATAGAAAAAATTCTTTCAAATTCTACACTCTAAGTTTTAGAAAACTAGAAAGAAAAAATCAAATAGACCAAAATAAAAACCATAATTCATTTTTCTTTTGTAATGAATGTATATTTTTAAAATTAAGTATATGTTTTATCATTTTTATATTTATCTATAGTAACAGAAAACCAGAAATAATCTAACAGTGTAATAACAGGACATCTGATTTTAAAATTTCATGCATTCATATATTATCATATAATTTAACTATTAGAAAAAATTAATCTGGTAAAAAATGACTTTCAAATATGGTGATAAAATGTAATAGAAAATTACCAGACTTTTAATTACTGGTACTAAATAATGCTCTAGGAAAGATCAATTCTTAATCTCTCTTCTATATAATATATGATAAGTTATATGTATATGATGAGTGTCCATTTCCACAATAGCTTGTCAGTTTGTGTGTGTGTGTGTGTGTGTATTTGTTTTGTGTGTGTGTGTGTAGTACTAGAGATTGAAGCTAAGGTTAGATAAGTGGTATACCATGGAACTGTAATTCTTTTAATGTGCTGTTTGGACTTTTGAGTAGTGGCTTTGGGGACAGTCTAGTAATGTTTCTCTCATACTCTTTGACTTTCTTTATTATAATCACTCTTAATGTTTAAGCAACAAAAATTATTGCGGCAGTTTCCAATGCCTATTTTTACCTGATCTTAGAAGCACATTTTTCTGCTTCCCTTTCAGTTACTGATAAAAGACTTGGATCTACAATAATGTCTGTAACTCTATGATGAAAGACAAATAACCTAATTTGTGAAAGGTCAAAAACAAAGGATGTGCTGTAGCTTTCTGAGATATACAAATTTTAAAAAGGACACATGAAAAATTGTCCATCACCATTATAATCATAGAGGTACAAATAAAAATTTAACAGTTCACACCCAGTTGACTGACTATAAGAAAAAAAGTTAAACAGTAATAAAAGTTGGTGAGAATGTAAAGAAATTCAAACTTTCACACACCAGGAGTAGCATTATAAAATCCCGTAGCTACATGTTTTATAATAGTTCTACAAGAGATAAAAAGTACTAGCATATGAGCTATTAGTTCCTCTCCAAAGGTAAATCACTCCAAAATAAAAACATACATGAAAAACCTGCTTGCAAATATTTATGGCCCTCTTATTTACATGTCCAAAATATAGAAACACCAAATATTCATCAACTGATGATAGATAAACATATGATGTACAATAATACATTATTATATATTACAATATAGACAGTAACATTCAGCCCCCACTCCATAAATAAAGCAATGAAACATGCTACAGCCTAGAAAAATGTCAAAGAGGGTATTCAAAACCAAAGGAGAAAGTCACCAAAAAACAGTGTAATGTACTATTCCATACAGATGAAATGCCCAGAAATACGCAGGCCTGCCAAGACTGACAGTAGACTGGTGGTTTTGTAGAGTTTGGGGCAGAGGAAACAGAAGTAATGCCACTGAGTAAAGGATTATTTGGGGATAATGACAATGTTCTAAATCCCATTGCAACAACAGTTGAACAAATCTTTGAACATACTATAAATGCTAGATTTCGTAATACATGAATTATATGTAAACAAGGCTCTAGGAAAATAAATTTAGGCATAAGTACTAGGACAGAGCAACTGGCCATTTTCTCTCTAATTCTCCAACATTTGTTGTCAGCATCGCAGACAATAATGGTATTACCATGTGGGAAAATACCTTTCTCAGACAATTTGTCACCTAATATGAAAATAGTGTCTCTGACTCTTCTTCTTATGATGGCAGTGACCCTTATAACTGGATTGAATCTACTGCGACAGAAGAGCCAGGATTCATGGAGAATTTTATTCTAAAATGGTGTTTTCTCTTGTGGCCCCTGAGTTACAATGAATACTATAGGGTATGAAATTCAACCATTTTCTGACATGAAAATGCCAGGGTTCTGTTGTCTATTAAGGAACAATCCAATGTATTCTATTGGAGAAGGCCATCTTTCCTAGGAAGAGACAAAGTTGAGCCTCTCCACTCAGAAGACAGTCTTTCAATGGGGAGGGAGGAGGGGTGGAGAGGTAGTGGGAGGGGACTGGGAGAAGGGGAAGAAAGGTAAAAATTTTATTTCTTTAATTATGTTTTTGAATGGAAAAAATAAAACAAAACAATGTATGGAAAAAAAAAAAAAAGAAAACTGACCCTGGAGTAAGGGGTAGGACATTTCTTCTGTGTTTGACAATCTGAGCTCAATAATTACTTGAGAATGGGTTTGTCTTGGCAGGTCATAATAGGCTACTGTGAGAGGAAGGGAGAGAGTATTTTTCAAGAGATTGCAAGCAGTTTTATTTTGGGAGAAGTTTCAATGTAGAAGGATGTACATGAGAAGCCAAAAGAGTGAGAGATATTAACAGACAGGAAGAAAGTAGAACAGAGCTGCAAAAGTAGTCCAAAAGGGAAAATCTAGTATACGTTGGGAGGAACCCTGTCAATATTTAGTGATCCCCTTTGTCAAATGAGTCTGCATCTATGCTGAATCAACATGCAGACATGCAGGCAAGAGATTCTCCATGATTAGCCACTGAATTATTAAGATCCCAACAAGACTCACATCAAGATAGTAACTCACTTCTCTAAATATTCTTGGAAAGGGCCTCTGCACTATTTCAAAGAAAGGCAGTGATCGGGGAGGGGTTAGGGAGAATATACAGGATGAAGGCATTATTGTAAGTAACCTGACTGCATAAGCAGATCTGAGTTCCATAAACAAGTGAGTGCCCCAAGATCAAGCTATATTGCTCTATGTGATCATTTATAATACAGGTCTATATTTAAAATAAGACCTTATTTTGTGGGAAATATAGATTATGAATTATATTTGAATTCACTATTTACAATAGGTTTGAGAAGACATGAAATATTTTATGGGCAAGCCCTACCATTTATTAAAATGCTTATTTTAAAGGCATAAAAGTTCATCATACCGGAGCTGTCACTTGTTTAAAGTTATGTAAATTGAGTGTGGGCAAACATCTGGCACAAAGTCATGGGTTTGAAACAATCATGAAAAATCTCACCAAACATATCATGAGGTTACTCTTAGTCGGCTAATTGTGTCTGAATGGTCAAGTGGGAAAGGCATAGTTAAGGAAAGACCATGACAACGTCTTTATGGATAACAAGAAGGCAGCCTGCAGAGAAGAGCAAAAAGCATTGACTAAAGGCAGAGAAAGTGTCATAACTGTTTACCAAACTTCTGATGTGCCTGAATATTGTCATCAGAAACCTTTTGCTGCTCTGTTTATATCTGAGAATCCCCACGCCATACAACTAATATAATTGCATCCGTCAGCCTCACAGGTAACCGAATTCCACAGAACATGCAAGGTGAAATTCTAGCACCAGTTTCAGTAATAATGAAAGCCAAATATCATAAATGCAAATTGCCAGGGACCCTGGGGTAGCATGAAGGAGGTATCTTAATGACTGTAGATAATTACCAAGCATAGACAGTTGCCAAAATCAGAAATGAAAGAAGATATAGCTGAGAAATAATCCAGACAGCAAAAGAAATGACCCTTATTTCCTAAAGGATTCACCCAACAATTTAGACAGAAACATGGAAAGCATTAGAAAAAGGAACAAACTGGCACAGCTGAAATATCCCAAGTTACAAAGGCAAATGAAGTTGTATACACCAAGGTAATGGAAGGTGCATATTTCCCCAGAGGAAATGGCTAGGTCTCCCTTGTCCACTAATCATTTACTAAGAAGAATTACTTAGCAATTTGATACTGTGAGTTCTGAAAGTAACTGCTTTGAGAATATGAAGGAAGAAATTGTCCCTCCTTATTGGTACTCACAGCATCGTACTAGGATACTCTTATGGGACATACTCTGGCTTAAATAAACAACATTAGAATGTAATTTTTTTAAAAAAATCCTTAGTATAAAATGAGAAGAGACCATATTTTCAGCTGCCAGGTAGCATTATCTTATGATGTATCAGTACTATAGCTGTTTGGCACCAGTCATCACTGGGCTAACTGATTAGTCCTTGGCTACATTAGAGTTTTACAAACACAGCTGGGTGTTTCTGATACTATGCCCTGCTTCTTCATATGTCTAAGCAAGCATCTAGTTCAAAGTCCCCACCTAGAGTTCTACAACAGAAAAAGGAAAAGGTCAGATTAACTTCCCAATAAAAGCAACTTCCAATTCATTTACTGTTGAATTCAACTCAAGCCTTCATCTTTTAAGATTTAACAGGGTAGCACTGATACTTAAACTTTTCTACATTTGATTTTCATCACCCCACCTGTAACTTTATTCCTAACTCTCTGTTCCTCAGAGCTTTTTACTGATTCCTCTTCATCATCCTGCCCTTCAACCTTCAGCTGTTGAAGACTAGTCTTTTCGGGCTGCATCACTTACTTAGTGGCATCAGCTTAATGACAACTTTAAATGCTATTTATAAGCTGATGAATCACTATGCCTTTCTTCAGAACTGATCTGTTTCCTCAACTCCAGACAATTGTTCTATTTTAGCATTTTGATGCCTAAAAGGCTTCTATAATTTAACATTTATACATGCAAATCTGTATATATGTTTTCTCTGCCATCTCCACAATTCTTCTTTTCTTAAGACAGTGCCTCTCTATGCAGTTCTAGTTGTCCTGAAACTCAGCATATAAAGTGTGCTGACCTTGAACTCATAAAGATTTGACTCCTAAATGCTGGAATTAAAGCTGTTCACTAGCACATCTGGCTGATTTTATACTCTCGTTCTATTTTCTTTATATTCCCAATCATATTAAATAGTAACTCTGTCCTTCAAGCACCTCAAGATAAAACTCATGGAGTTACCTGCATTTCATCTTTTCTTAAACTCCAAATTTAACCTACCCACAAATCTTAATAAATGAGTCTAACTCTATCAAACTTCAGCAAGTATCTAACTATCTTACTTACATTAAGAAACATATACTTTTAAGTTTATTTCCATATAGTATTTCATCAATAAAATCAATATTTTAACACTTAAAATACAAAAAAGTGTCACCCATTGTTAGTATTTTATGTAAAATGTATACCAAATGTCTTTGAATACTTGGCTCTCCTTGTATATAGAACTGTTCAGTTAGTGGGGCTATTTCTTAAGATGGTGGAATTTTAGAAGGTGAGACTTAACTTGTGGAAGTAGATAGCCATGGAGCAGACATTGAGATCTATAGCCTGTCCCCATAGCCTATCCCTCTGCTTCTTATTCAGCACACAGGTGAGCAAGTCATTTCGTATTCCTTCACTAGAGCTGAAATCTGCCATAGCACTGTTTTTTACCCACTATTATGGACTATTTTCTTAAACCATGAGGCATACATAATAAATCATTCTTCCCCTAGATTACTTGTGGTTAGACATTGCATCACAGCAATGACAAGAGGTACTAATTCTGAAAACTGAAACCAAGAAGGAAAACCATTGCTATGATAAACCTGGCCATGTGACTCTTAGGACTATGAACTAGTTACAGGAAGAATGAGGAAGAGCTTGGAGCTGTGTGCTAGCTGCTGTGCATGTCCATGTGACACAGTCAACAGTCATTGGAGAGAAGGGAGCTTCAACTTATGCCTCCATAAAACCTGGGTGTAGGAAAGTATGTTAGGCATTTTCTTAATTAGTGATTTATGTGTGAGGATTCAGCCTATTGTGGGTAGTGTCACCACTGGGCCTCTGGTCCTGGATTCTATAAGAAAGCAAGCTGAGAAAGCTAGTAAGCAGCACTCCTCTGAAGCCTGTGGATCAGCTCTTGTGTTCATGTCCCTGACTTCAAGCATTCTTTTCATAATTTCCTTCAGTAATGGACTAAAGTGTAACAGCATAGACCAAATAAACTCTTTCCTCCCCAACTTGGTTTTGGTCATGGTGTTTCATCAATGCAATGCTAACCCCGAGAGAAGCTAAGAAAGAAGTCATAGAATACTGTAAGAATTATTATTGGGAAATTCTGGTCAAATGGGTGTCAGCAGTGGCAGGGTGGAAACGCTATTCCGCGTTGCTGCCAGAAATCTCTTATCCTTTAGGGACCTCCATTAAGGTAAAACCAGAGCCCCGGCTTCCCACAAGATAGAAATTTCAGACCAAGTCAGTATTAAGCAGACATGACATTTAAATAAAAGATATTTTAAAACAATACTAAGCCAAGAGGTTCGTAGAAAGAGAGAATCCCAGGGAAGTAGTAAGGCACATCAGAAAGTATCGGTGTGGATTTTTCAAAAAAAAAAAGTTTCTTTATAGTTACCATAGATACTGGTTTGTATGGCTTCTGATGTTAGAGGTCAAAGGGCTACTAAGGAGATAGTTCCTTTTATGTAAATGAGATGATATGATGGTTCCTAATATGAGTTGAATGGTATCACAACTGATGAGGTAAAACCCTGGGTCACTGGGGTTACAGGGAACATTTAGATGTTTTCATTGTAAACAAAGTTTAAGTCTTTTGGGAAAGGAGAAAGGCCATATTTAATGACATTTGTAGCATTGTGGGTTGGTGGAAGTTAATGATCTGTCAATACAACACAAAAAGTTTCACTTGATAGGCAAAGGATGTTAATTTAGACATACAGGTGAGAAATGAGTGGCTATTAAGGGAACTCTAGGTAGCCTAATTACCACTTGTAATTAGGCTCTGAACCTGTGACATCCTAATCCCTCCACAATCGTTTATAAGCCAATCATTCTTTGAAGAATGTTCAATGTGGGATGTGGCTCAAATACACTTGCACACATGGACACACACATATATACATACAAGAAACACACACATTCACAAATATACACACAGAGAGGGAGAGAAAGAAAGAAATTTCTTCTTACTCTTCATAGAACATAACATGGTCTCATTTCAGTGCTTAGGGCTATTTGTTCCCCACATGTTTTTCTACACATCATTGCATCCCCTGGTTCTTGAAATGAAATGCTACCTTCCTGTGAGGTCTGGTTTGACTACTCTGTTTTAAACTGTAGCCTTGCCCTCCCAGAATTACCTATAATTTTTCTGGTTTGCTTTATATGTTTCCTACTAATGTGTGACACACTAGTGCCTATATATTTTTATTGTATTTTATTCTTTTTAGTATCTTTTCTGCCACCCCTTACCATAAAAGCTGTTTGAATTTGTAAGATTTTATCTCCTTAATTAAGATGGTTCATAGTTCCTGACTAATGTGTGTCAGACTCGCAATAACAATGCATAAGTATATTTTAAATAAATGAATGGATTTTATTGTTATTCCTTTTATATACATTATATGGAAAATTTACTAAGTGCCCTAGGAGCAACCAACCATAGTATCCTTTGAAATTCAATGTCAGCTAATCAATGTCTTTCCCTCTGCAATGGAGAAGTCTAATACATGGGACAGATTTATGTCTCTTATTTTTTTCTCTCTGGGAGCTTGACATGGATGAGCCTAAATGAATACTTGTGATGGCTAATCATGGATCTCAACTTCAATGTCTTTGTAACCAACTGAAGTCTAAGCATCTAGGCATACCTGTGAAGGATTTCCTGGATTGCATCATTTGAGGTGAGAGGAACCACCAAAAGTTGTAGGATAAGAGGGTCAGCCAAAGAAACACATCCTGACTCTGAAACCAGAGCCAGTGAAAGAAACACAATTTGGCCCTGAAACCAGAGCCAAAGAAACACAGCCTGACCCTAAACCAAAGCCAAAGAAACACACTCCACCCCTCATCAACTCAGCATGAAAATCGACCAGTCTCTGAGCAGGAAAACCAACCAATTCCTGAGCAAAAAAATCCAGCCAGTCTCTGTGCGTGGGCCACCTAAGTGAAAGTGCATTCTACTTTGAGCGCAGATCTTCACCCTCAGTTTATCTTCTCTGGAAATTCCCTCAAAGTCATACCCAGAAGCAAGTTCCTTAGTTGATCCAAAGTCCACCAGGTGACAGTCATCCAACCATCACAAAATATTTTATAGAGATCTCTAACTTAGGTTCAGATATTGGTCAAAATATTAAAAATTTATTTGAATTCACTGAAACTGTTGATGCAAATGGTTCAAAAAAAGAAAGTAACTCCATGCAATGTTGTAAAAGTTACCATCAGTTATAATAGGACAAATTAATCAAGTCAAAACAATTTGGAACAAATACCTAATAAATTTTCCTCCATTCAAAGGTTTATCCATTTATTCATAGGAGTGAAACATGAGCTCACATTGTATAAAGCAATATCTGACACATTTAGCTTCTACTCTGATTTCAGAATGTATTCACTCTAGACACTGTGGATGCTTTCAGTCATGGTAGCCCTTGCTTCATCTATTTTTAAATGACATTAATGCCACATGTCTCTCATTTGTTTAAAACACTGAGTGATATATATATATAGTAGCGGCTGGCATAAGTTCTCAGCACAGGCTATTTTACAGTTGAGGTCTATAAATAAATTATTTCATGAAGTAGCATCATGCTTTGTTATCATCTGTTAAAGGGGATTTGAATGGATTTTAAAGGTATTTTATTAGCTTTTCTATTTCAAAGGAAGCAAATCTTTCTATTTTGGATGTTCATAAAACTTTTGGGTTTTGTAACTACAAAGCATGGAAGTCATATAGTGAAAAACTTGACACTGAAGTTTCCTGCACATCATTATCACAACCTGAAAATAAGTCCTTGTATTTTGGCCCAGGATAAAGAGAGCTGGTGGGGGGGGAAGACAGGGAGATGGGGGAAGGAGGGAGGGAGGGAGGGAGGGAAGGAGGGAGGGAGGAAGGGACTTCTTCAGCACGGGATCTATGAGCAAATGCTTGAGCCAAATGGTGTACTCAGAGAAAAAGAAATAAACAGTTATATGAGTACAAGTAGGTTACTCTTTGCTGTGTTTTGCATGTGAAACATTACTCATATGTGCTCATGTTTGAACACCTGGTCCCCAGATGGCAGTGCTGTCTAGGATGGTTGTAGAACCATTAGGGGGTGAAGGCTTGCTGGAGAAAATAGGTGACTTGGATGGTCTTTGAGATGCTATAACTTAGTCCCACTTCCTGTTCAATGCAAATGAGTGTGTCCAGGCAGCATCATGTTCCTGTCGCCTTGTACTCCATACCATAAAGGATTATACCCCTCTGGAGCCATAAACCAAAGCAAGTCCATTCTCTCTCAAATGGCTTTTGTTTGGGTATTTTATCACAGACACAGGAGGTAACTATGGTGTTCTTCGATCTGCTGTGATGTACGGTCCCTCTCATCCAATCACCACAACCCAATTCAAAGCATACATTGGTACCACAGCCCAGTGCACATGCACTTGGAAGGCATCCCAGTGAGCAAGAACTGGTCCTGAGTCAGAGTGCTGCTGAAGCAGAAGCAGTCACTTTTAGCTCCTATGTTTTCTGGTAGTCTGCTGACTTGCCTCATTGACTCTACCTGCCCCTAGATCTTCCTTCATCTTCTTTGATTTTTGAACAGGTGTGTATCTAACTTCATGAAAAAGTACAGCTTCCACAGGATGCACACCTCTAAAGAAGAGGCTCAAGAATTACATGAATTTTGAATTTTCTTCACTGTCTCCACTTTACATCCATCTTTCCCTCAAGGATGCCTAAAGTATAAATTTCAAAGTACAGAATGAAAAACTCAAGCAATAATCAAACAATATGATTAATTTGCTTCCACAATTACACAAGGTCTAATCTTCTCATGGCTCTATCTATCTATCTATCTATCTATCTATCTATCTATCTATCTATCTATCTACATACAAACACACACATAGTGTCTTAGTCTATTTTTATTGCTATTACAAATTAACTGAAATTGAGTAATTAAAATGAAAAAGAAATTCATTTCTTATACTTCTGGAAGATGAGAAGTCCAAGGTTAGGGAACCCACATACAACATGGCCTACATGCTACATCTTTCCATGAGAGAAGTTGGGAGGGTGAAAGAAAGGAAAGGAGTAGAAGGAAGAGGGAGTATAAGTAGTAAAGGTAGAAGAAGGAAAGAGAGGAGAGAAGAAAAGAAATAGCATCTAGAAGAATGCATACATTTTCTATCATAAGGAACCCACTCTTAACAATAATGAGTCACTTCCTATAACTCCACAATAATAACATATGTCCACAGATGAAGGCACTGTACCCATATGGGGCAGAGTTACACACACACACACACACACACACACACACACACACACACACGCTATGTATATGTATATTTCCCTACCAACTTTTCTGTTATTCTAAATGAAACTCAATAGAGCATTATTACTTCACATCCTGAAGTCTTGGCAATGGAAAACACTGAGGAAAGCCAATTCAGTCTTTATTTATATTTTGAAAGCCACCCAAAACTTCAAAGATCATATAAAACTATTCAAAATTGATTTGTATGCCAATATCTAATATCATTAAATATGTTTATACATGTCAAAAGTCATAACAAGGATGGAAGTGTCATAAAATTATGTTATGATGATACTTCATTTTAGGAGTAAGGAAGTTTGAAATACTACTCCTGGCCATAATTACCTTTCAAAACAAGAAAAAAGTACTACTGAATGAGTTATAGGCCTCCATAACTCTATTGGGAAGATAGTGTATTCATATATCAAAATATGCAAAAACACTGTGCTTAGTGATATGGAAGATAAATCAATTTCATTTTTACATCATAGAAATCCAACAGATAATATCTAAATTTATAAAATCAATAGGTACCAATATCACCAAGTTAATCAGAAGTGGGAAAGTAACCCCTTCAAAAGAAGGCGCAGTAATAATTGAAAGTGTTTCCTTCTAGAAGAAATAGCAGGATCTATGTAGATGGGGAAACAGAATGTTTTGCTTTATTATATTTTCAGTATATCTGAATGATGATTAGAGTCTTTAAAAGCATGTACATTTGTGACTTCAACAAATATAACCTTATAGATTTCTACACAAATTTCTTGTGATGGTTCAAAAAATTCAGGAAATGAACACTACCTGAACATTCATAGTCACAGAAAAGACAACTAAATTCATGCTGCATGCTATATAATGGAATGTATTGATGAGATAATCTTTAGAAAGAGTTTTAGCAGAAAATACTTATGATAAGCTAACAGGGGGCAGCAAATTTCATCTGAAATACAGACTAAGTGTGAAATGAAGGGTGGAAGTCTAATTTGGCATGATTTATGCCACTTTTCATGTATATGTGCCTTAATTAGGGTCTCTATTGTGGCACTGAATCACCATAACCAAAACACAAGTTCAGAAGGAAAATGATTTATTTGACTTACATTTTCCACAGTGTATCATTAAACGAAGCCAGGATAGGAACTCAAACAGGGAAGGAACATGGAGGTAGGAGCTTATACAGAGTTGATAAGGAAGTGTGCTGGCTTGCTCATCTATGTCTTATAGAACCGAGCACTACCAACCCAGAGACTTGCACTGCTCACAATGAGCTGAGTGATTCAATTAAGAAAATACCTTACAAGTTTGCCAACAGCCTGATCTTATGGAGTTATTTTCTTAATTGAGATTCCCTCAGACTATTTTAGCTTGTGTCAAGTTGACATAAAACTATCCAGAATTGACCCCTTGGCAACTTGACATATAAACACATCATTGCTAAGTCACAACCTTTTATCCCTCATTTATCTATAAGATATCACATTATGAACATAAATAACTGTAAAAATCTCACAGTCTTTACAAATTCATACACAATAAAAATTAAATCCCTTTAAAATATCCTGTCTCTTTTTTAAAAAAAAATCTAAAATTTCTTGGAAAATTTCAAAATACCTTGGCTGTGGGCTCCTATAAAAACTAATGTTAAGTTAAATACTTTCTAATGTCAAGAGGGAAGAATCAGGGCACAGTTACAATCAAAAGGAAGTGAAACCTAACGGCTAACACTGTAAATAACATAATGTCCAATGTCTGGGACAGACTCGGAATCTTCTGGGCTCCTCCAAGGGTCGTGGATCACTTCTCCAGGTCTGTTCTCTGCAGCACATACAATTTGTCTTCTTAGCTTAGACTATCTCCACTCCACTGCTGCTATTGTTCTTGACAGCCATTCCATGGTACTGGTATCTCCAAAATGCTTGGATCTTCTACTAAAAATGAGCTGCACTTTCACCAATGTCTTCTCATAAGCTCTCTACATGATTCCAAGACTCTAGTTCTCTGCATGACCCCTTCAATCCTGGACCTTCACCAGTGATCTCTCCTGGCTTCTCACGGTGTCAAGCTTCTGCTGCTTTCTATGACCCCTTCATGCCTTCAAAACCTGTATCATTTGAGTGACATATTACCAAGTTTGGCTGTCAGCACAAGGTACAACCTTAGCTACCACGGGAACACAATTTCTGTATGCTGATTCTCAGGAAACACTTCCCCAAAGATTTCATCTCAATGATGCAGGTCTCTTCTTAACCAACATTAATTTTTCAGTCCTAATTGATCGAAATTGAGTATACAAACAAAGCAAAATGTTCATTTTAGTAATTCTCATATCTTATTTATCACAGCTGATTTTTTTCAGCCACAGCTAACCAAAACCACAGAATCTTGGTTGAAAATAGTAAATGGCCCCAGTAGCAGCTTTCAACTGCCCTCTGAAACTTCAGAAGCCAGGCCTCCATCTTCTGCATTGCTCTCAATAATTCAATCTTTCAAGCTACTACAAAATAGCTTACCAGACATTAATAGTCAGTAACTTTTCTTGTACAAAATTCCAAAGTCCATTGACAATCCTCCCACAAAACAACATGGTCAGGTCTGTCACATCAATACACCACTCCTGGTACTAACTTATCTTAGTGAGTATTTCTATTGTTGTGAGGCAATGCCATGAACAAAAAGCAAATTGGAATGGAAAGGATGTGTTTGACTTACACTTTCACATTGTATTCAATCACTGAAGGAATTCAGGACAGGAACTCAAACATGACAAGGACATGGTGGCCGAGGCATGGAGGGGTGCTAATTACTGGCTTGCTCATCATTCCTTGTTCAGCCTGCTTTCCAATAGAACCCAGGACACCAGACCAGAGATGATACCACCCACAATGATTTTGACTCTCCCCCATCAATCATTAATCAAGAAAATTCTCTATAGGCTTACTTACAGCCTGATATTTTGGAGGCATTTTCTCAAATGAGGTCTCCTGCTCTCAGATGACTCTAGCTTGTCTCAAATTGACATAAAAGTATCCACTACAACATGTTTTAAAAATTGTTTAAATTGAAATATAAAAAGAAAGGGAAGATTTGCAACAGAAGGCAGAAAAGAAAGTGAAAACAAGAGGAAGGGAAAGTGGATGAAAACAAAAGGGAAAATGAAGAAGGACCTTATGGAAGGAACAATACCACAAACTAGAAAAGGGCCCTGGTTAGTCCTAGCTAACAATCCATCAGTCTATAATTGTTTAACAAGTATATAGATCCTTGAGCAATAATATATACATACTTATGTATGTGTGTGAACATACATATATACACTCACATATATGCACACACATATATGACAGAAATAGGCAACTTAAGTGAGTAAGGAAGGCTGGTTGTGCCAGAGGTTATATTCCATTAGGACAAGGGTGACATGGCAGAATTCACATCAGCTTACAGTACAGGAGTGAGCTGTGGGATAATGTTCTTGTACACTGTAAGGATTTGTCACTCATGTTAATTTCATAAAATGCTGACTGGCAAGTAGCCAAACATAAAGTATAGGTGGGGCAAACAAACTAAAAGAATCCTGGGAAGAGGAAAGACAGGCATAGTCACTAGTCAGATGCAGAGGAAGCAAGTTGAGAATGCCTTCCTGAGAAAAGGTACCAAGTCACATGGCTAAACATAGACAAGAATTGCAGGTTAATTTCAGTTGTAAGAGCTAGTTAATAATAAGCCTGAGGTACTAGATCAAACAGTTTATAATTAATATAAGGTTTTGTGTGTTTCTTTGGAACTGAATGGCTGCGGGACTAGGAGTGACATAAATTTCTGTCTACAAATGGTGCCCAAACATTTGACAAGAATTTTTATATAAACCTGAGAAAGCTATTTAAAAGATTCTAGACAGACAAGAACAGAGTCAAACACAGCTTCTTGGTAACTGTCCTTTCTCCAGTTGGCTCTGCTTGCTACCAGTGAACATATATGTTTTTCCTTTAAGAGAGGTTTCCTGACTCAGCATTAGCAGCAAAAAAACTCACAGTTCTTTTAAGAGGCTCTGCCAACAAACACTTAAATGGTGTTTATGAGCAGCCAGCATCAGGTTTCTTGGTGGCAGCATGGACCTAAAAGCTCCACAAAGTTGTGACAGTAAATGTGACTCCCACCAGCACCTCCTCCATGAAGCTAGACTCTCAGAAAGCCAAGGAATGGGGTGAATCCAGCTGCCAAAAAAATGCACCTTTAATCCTAGTCATAGCAGACTAAAGACTTATGTGGTCAGAAAAAGATTGATTTATACCATAAAGACAGGTTCAGATGAAAAACCCTCTAAATGGCTTGTAGTGTGTTTAAAAATATACATAGGCTTGGGAGAGAAAATAAAATGGATAGGAAACTCCTTTAAAAAAGAAATAGAATAGCAGAGCATGGTGGCAGCACACTCCTTTAATCCCAGCACCCAGGAGGCAGAGGCAGGTGGATCTCTGTGAGTCTGAGGCCAATTTTGTCTACAGAGTGAATTCTAGGACAACCAAAAATACACAGAGAAACTGTCTCAAAAGACCAAAAATAAAAAAATTAGAATAAATAAAAAGCCATATAAAAATGGAAAATATTCAAGAGAATCTGGATACTATATATTATTGTGCTGTCTTTGAATTGTTTGAAAGCTGAGGAAGGAGCAATGACTCCTAAAAGAAATTTTAAAATAAATGCTGTTGTATTAATCTAACCTACATATTCCTTTCTGGGTGGGGCAGTAACCAAGGACAATAGCAAGTTTTGAGATAAATGATCCTGTTTCAATCAAGAACCATAGAATTATTCATTTTTCTAAGTTAACCAGTGTTGGGAGGTGTTCACTCTAGTCTCAAATCAACATATGACTATCTGTCTAATGGGTTCCCCCAGGCAAGGCACCAGTAGAAATGGACTCTCACTTGGCATGGATCATGGGACAGGAAAGGAATTTGCAAAATTTGTGCAGCTTGCAGGTTGTTTTTTCTCTCATCATATTGGTGATTCTTTGTGTGGTTTTTAGTTTTACTTTGTCCATGAAACAGCTTTTATTCTACCTGGAAATTTTGTTCTTTCTCAAATATTTTCCCATAAGATTCAAAAGTAGACTAATGCTTTTCAAATCTCTATCTGGAATTGCTAACTAAAACTCCTAATTGTGGTAACTTTTCTGGCTCAATAGAGACAATTAGGTATATATGAGAAAAAGCACTTGGAACACTAACCATGTCTCACAGTTCTGGAAAGGAGTGTAAGACTTGTAGACACAGAATAGGAAAAAAGCCTCAGGAATACAGGTAATGCCAACTGTTGAGAGTAAGTTCCCCAGACACCAAGCATAGAATCATTGGTAGGATCTGGAATGCTCCAAGATGAAAGAATACAATGCAAAATGTGGGATGGATAGATCCATCTTTGCCATACACAGGAGCTGTTGTGGGAGGCTGCTTGTTCATTTCCCGGTCAACCAGACTCCCAAAATAATCACAGAAAAACGACATTATTTAAATCACTGGTTGTCCCATTAGCTCTAGCTTCTTAATGGCTAACTTTTACATCTTAATTTAACCCATCTCCATTAATCTGTGTATTGCCTCGAGGCTGTGGCATACCGGGAAAGTTCCGGCATTTGTCTCAGGCAAGGCTACATGGCTTCTCTTGACTCTGCCTTCTTTCCCCCAGCATTCAGTTTGGTTTTCCCTGACTAGATCTGTTCTGCCCTGCTATAGGTCCAAAGTACTGCTTTATTAAACAATGGTATTCACAGCATACAGAGGGGAATCCCACATCACCTCCCTTTTTCTGTTTAAATAAAAAGGAAGGTTTTAACTCTAACATAGTAAAATTATATGTAACAAGACAGGTATCAAGCAAGAATTATAGTTACAATATTTATATTTACTTTATCTTTTATCATAACTAAAGAAAACTATAACTATATCTAATCTTTAACTACATCAAAGACTCTAGAAGGATGGAATATTACCTAAGAAAGCAAGAAGTGCATTGTAAGAAACTTCCAAAACTCCAAAATTAACAGAGACAGCTCACTGCCTGGACAGTCACCCAAAGTTCTTCTGTATCGTTGGGGCATCCAATCTTCAGCCCACAGGCCCATAGTATCCAGCAGACTTTTCCATAAAGAAGGAAATTTCAAAGACAGTTCTGCCTATATTGGCAATTTGTCAGTCACTTTCTTCTGTGTCCTACAGAACGTCTGGCAGTCTCTTACATGAATCAGGAACCCCAAAGGGCGATCTCACTTCTAGGAAAATTCAGAAGTCACCTCTCTGTGTGTCCCATATGTCCAGTTCATACAGAATAACATCAAGCAGTCCCAGGCAAGAGGAGTTTCTTGCCCAAATGGCTAGCAAACTCCATAAGGAGACTTGTCGGTGCCCATCTTCCTCTTGAAGTAATTGGTGCTGCCAGGAGCAGATGTGTCTCACTGTCATGAAAAGTCATAAGTTCTTAAAACATTTATATGCCATATTCTGTAGTCTTTGAAAGGTATGAAGAATGCCTATCCATATGAAATACATCTCTGTACATCTAGAAAATCTAATTCACATGACTACAAGTTTGACTATTGTAGATGATTATCTATTAACCTATATTTCTTAATTATACATTACATGTTTTAAATGAGCTGCACAGACACAATACCTTAAGCAAGAGCAAAAATATACATGTAACAAAGTTGACCTGAAATTTGTATCAATAGAGCAAGATCCATACCAATGCAAATCTCTATAGCATATCCCCCCTTTAAATGTAAGGAAACATTTATAAGCAATATTTGGAGAATTTGGGTGCTGTTCTCTCCAAACTGCTTCCTGTTTATTGTTGGGTAAAGTAATTATTGGGGTCTTCATGACAACCTTTCAGGGGGTCTTAGTCTGGAAGGAATCCATAGGTTCTTATCTTCTGTGCTAACAAAAGAAGAAGCTCTTTTCCAAAGCAACATATCCTTAGATCCATATTTGAAATCAAGATACCTTTTAGATCTGCTGGTTTAGCTTAGCCCATACAATGAAATATCTCTCTGTACTTAGCTCCTTCACAGTCAAAAAATTTAAAGAAAACACAATAATATACATAATCTAGAATCTCTGTGTATATTCCACCTTATGTAGCTTATTTTTCTTACTCTATTATTTTTAATATTTATTTTATTATCTTTATCTTTTTAAAAAAAACATTTATTTCTTTTTATAACTCTCTATATTCTTTTTCTTCTCTCTCCCAAGTTTATGTGCATTTATCCAACACTGTGACCCATTTAGAGGACTTTTCCATCTGAATTTGCCTTTATTGCATATCTGTAATACATTTCTGGCAAGAACTTTTTTTATTATTATTATTTTGTTTTGTTTTTCCAATGCTATGTGGTCACGGCTAGGGCCAACAATGCGCTGTTTCCTTGCACCCAGTCCACCATGGTGGAGCTGTTCAGTGCCTCTGAGAGCCATGTACATTGTCCCATTTTTAGGCAAACAGCAGGTCTATGTTACCATTAAGCAAGTTGTATCACTCTGCTCACAAACTCCATTTAAATGCTTCAAAGCTGAACCTCCTGAAAGAGCCAGAGTTCGCTCTTGCAGCACAGTACAGCTTAGAAAGCTACCATTTCAAAATGTTTTTTTTTTTCTGCTACCACTAATCAGGAAAATCTCTCTTAAAGGAGCCACGGCATTAAGCTGTACTTAACTCTGTTGGTTTTTTCCCCCTAGAATTCCTTCCCAAACTCTCTCAGGTTTTAAGTGGATTTTAGTTGGCCACATTGGAGCTCCAATTTGTTGTAGGAAGCTGCTTGTTCATTTCCCAGCCACCCAGACTCCCAAAATAATCACAGAGAAACCATATTATTTAAATCATATTAATTATTGGCTCATAAGCTCTAGCTTCTTATTGACTAACTTTTACATCTTAATATAACCCATCTCCATTAATCTGTGGATTGCCACGAGGTTGTGGCTTACTGGGTAAAGTTCCAGTATCTGTCTCTGGTAGGCTACATGGCTTCTCTTGACTCTGCATTCTTTCCCCCTGCATTCAGTTTAGTTTTTGCTGCTTACATCTGTTCTGCCCTGCTATAGGTCCAAAACAGTTCTTTATTAACCAATGGTATTCACAGCATACAGAGGGGACTCCTAGATCACACAGAATCTTAGGTTGATAGAATAAATATGGTGTAGTGGGATGGAAAGAGAGTGCCTTATCAAAGTCTGTCTTTTACAGAGACATTGAGACATGGGACCCTCTGGTAGAAAAGGGAACTGGATAAAAAGATGTCTCCAGGACATGAAAATTTGTCTGGGTTTGAATATTGTTGACCTTAAAGCATCGTGCCCTATTGTTGACCTTAAAGCATCGTGCCCATAACTATTACTTTTTAACTTTGTTACTGCAAAAAGCTGCCAGCTGATGTAAGTGCTGCAAAAACAGGATGTGTTTAGCACAATATTTAGTTAAGCCTGCAAGATTTCCAAACTCTATGTCTAGAAAAAGCTTATGTGGGGGTGGGAATGAGTACTTGGAGAAACATAATAGGGAACAATGGGGGCTTTCAAGTGATTATGGTCTATTCCTTAAAATATTATATATTTCTTAAAAGTCAAAAGTAGGAGCTAATAATAAAGCTTTTCATGTAACCTTGGTAAGAAAAACTTTGTTTAAGTATAAATAAAGACAGCCTGAGATATTTAGGGCCACTTGAGTGTAATCCACTTGGTTGTCAGAATTTTTCTTTGTGCTGACTGAAGCCTCTCTTCCTCACCTCAGGACCTGAATTGAGCCAAGGCTGAATGCTGGCAAACCAGCTTGTTATTGTTGCCTGAGCTAAGTTTCAAATAATAAAAAATGGTAAATTTGAGTCTATTTTAAATATGTTCTATGAGTCTTCCCAGGGACTTGTGTTGGTAAACTCTATTTTGAAAGAAAACATAGCTTTGGAGTATTTTCAATGGGGTTTTAAAATAAATGTTTACCCTACACCAAGCATATTGGATGACAACCTGTAAATTTGATTTTAATTGCTTCATTTTACATTATGTTCACATACACCTTTACAACTAATTATTACAGGATTCCCTTGACAGCATTCTATTTTCCCATGGAGTAAATAATTGTTGTCAGTTGTAAATAACAATAAAAAGCAACCAGCCAGTTTTACATTGCATGACAGAAAAAAAAGTGGTTTGCTCTAATGTAAAAAAAATATGAAAGATGGGCCCAAATATTCACAGGAGTAGTCTGGGAAGATGGCTGAAGGGGTAACAATACTTGCTGCTCTTGTACACAACCTGAGTTTGGTCCCCAGCAACCATGGCAAGAGGGTCACAATTGCAAGTAACTCCAGTTCCAAGGGATACTTTCTTCTAGTCACCTGTAAATGTGAATGCATATCCACAAACAAACAGACATGCATACACATAATTAGCAAATAGGTAGATAGACAAAGATAGAGTTTAGAGTGTTCTCTTCCATTAATCTAAGAATTATCATTTTTATTGTTTTTATTGAATTATATATCTTTCTCTGCTCCTTTCCCTTATTCTCCACTCCCTTTTTACCCTCTCCCATGATCCCGATGCTCTCAATTTACTCAGGAGATCTTGTCTTTTTGTACTTCCCATATAGATTAGATCCATGTATTTTTTTCATAGGGTCCTCATTGTTGTCTAGGTTCTCTAGAATTGTGAATTGTAGAAAAGGTAGGCTTTTTTGCTTTATGTCTAAAAGCCACTTATGAGTGAGTACATATTATATTTATCTTTATGGGCCTGGGTTACCTCACTCAATATGATCCATCTATTTGCCTGCAAATTTCAAGATGTCATTTTCCCCACTGTGCAGTACTCCATTGTCTAAATGCACCACATTCTTCGGTCGAAAGGCATTTAGGTTGTTTCCAGGTTCTAGCTATGACAAACAGTGCTACTATGAACATAGCTGAGCACACTTCTTCTGTGGTATGATTGAGCATCTTTTGGGTATATTCCCAAAAGCAGTATTGCTGGGTCTGGAGGTACCAAGTTTCCTAATTTTCTGAGAAATCACCACACTGATTTCCATAGTGGCTGTCCCATTTTGTATTTGCACCAGCAATGGAGGAGTGTTCTCTTTACCCCACATCCTTTCTATCATAAGCTGTCCTCAGTGTTGTTCATCTTGGCCATTCTGACAAATATAAGATGGAATCTCAGAGTTGTTTCGATTTGCATTTCTTTGATGGCTAAGAATGTTGAGCATTTTCTTGGGTACCTTTTAGTCATTTTAGATTCATCTGTTGAGAGTTCTTTGTTTAGGTCTGTGCCCCATTTTTTATTGGATTATTTGTTCTTTTGATAACCAATTTCTTGTGATTTTTGTATATTTTGGAGATCAGACTCTGTCCAATGTGGGGTTGGTGAAGATGTTTTCTCATTCTGCAGGCTGCCATTTTATCTTGACCATGCCCTGATGTGGGAGAATTGTCTGTATTCTCTCAATCATGTTTTAAATAAACACTGATTGGCCATTAGCCAGGCAGGAAGTATGGGTGGGAAAACCAGAGAGGAATTAGAGGTGGGGCAATGAGAACAGGAGAATTCTGGGAAGAAGGAAGCCAATTCCTTCAGTCCTTCCCAGACCACCAAAGGAGGAGGATGTGACCTGCCCCGCTGAAAAAGGTACTGAGCCATGTGGCTAACATAGGTAAGGATAATGGGTTAATATAAGCTACAAGAGCTAATAAGAAGCTGAGCTAATGGGCCAATCAGTTTATAATCTTCTGGAGACCTCTGTGTGATTTTCTTTGGGGCTAAACAGCTGTGGGAACTGGGCAAGATAGAAACCCCAAAAGCAGGCCCTCAGGTTACAATGCCCTGTGCAGGAGGTCCCATTTATTAATTGTTGCTCTCAGTGTCTATGCTACTGGGGTTATATTTAGGAAGTGGTCTCCTGTGCCAATGCGTTCAAGTGTACTTCTCACTTTCTCTTCTATGACGTTCATTCTCATTGGTTTTATGTTGAGGTCTTTGATCCATTTGGACTTGAGTTTTTGCATGGTGATAGATATGGGTCTATTTCTATTCTTCTACATGTTGATATTCAATTAGGCTGGCATCATTTGTTGAAGATGCTTTCTTTGTTTATTTTATATTTTTAGCTTCTTTGTCAAAAATCAGATATTTTTAGGTGTGTAAATTGATATCTGGGTCTTCAATTCAATTGCATTGATCTTCCTGTCTGTTTTTATGCCAATACCAGGCTGTTTTCAGTACTGTAGCTCTGTAGTACAGTTGGAAGTCAGTAATTGTAAGGCCTCCAGAAGTAACTTTATTGTACAAGATTCTTTTGTTTATCCTGGTTATTTTGAAGTTGGGTATTGTTCTTTTGTGGTCTTTGAAGAATTTGCTGGGATTTTAATGGGCATTACATTGAATCTGTAGATTGATTTTGGTAAAAGGGTATTTTAAGTCCTTCTGTATATGTGTTGCATTTACTGGCTAATGAATAAAGAATCTCCCCTGGCCTGTGATAAGACAGAGTAGAGCTAGGCACAGAAAACTAAACTGAATGCTGGGAGAAATAAGGCAGAGTCAAGTAGATACCATGTAGCCACTGCTGGGGACAGATGTGTTGGAACGTTGCTGGAAAGCCACAGCCATGTGGGTAAATACAGATTAATAGAGATGGGTTGATTTAAGATGTAAGAGTTAGCTAGAAATATGCATAAGCTAATTGGCCAAGCAGTGATTTAATTAACAAGATTTCTGTGTGACTATTTCAGTGCCCAGGAATGGACAAGTAGCCTCCTACAACAGACTGGCACACTGACGTGTTTGACTATATCCAAGTAAAACCTGGGAAAGCTTAAAAAGAAATTCTAGACACACAACAAAACAGAGTTTAATACAGCTTCTTGCTCTGTTTACTGGTGGCATGCTGCAGTTCCTTTTAAAGAAGTCTTCCTGATCAGTAGTAGCAAAAAAAAAATGCACAGTTTTGAAACAGGTTCCTGGGCCATTCTGCAAGCATGAACTACGACTCTTTCAGAAGATCTGGATATGGAGCATTTAAATGGGGTTTATAACCAGAGTGCTACAACTTGCTTAATAGCAACACAGACCTGCTGCAATCCGATCCTGGATCTGGGGCAGAGAGAATGACTCTCAGAGGCAATAAATGCACCTCTGACATGTTGGTTGAAAACATGGACATGCTGTGACCTGACCCTGGATCTGGCATGGAGAGAATGGGTCTCAGAGACAATGAATGGACCTCCAACATGTTGAACTGGGCAGAGCCAAAAGGCAAAGCAGCCTTTGTCCTAGTAATGTCACTTAGCATTTTAAGAAGCAGTCTGTTGGGCTGGAGAGATGGCTCAGTGGTTAAGAGCTTTGCCTGCTCTTCCAGAGGTCCTGAGTTCAATTCCCAGCAACCATGTGTGCTCACAACCATCTGTAATGAGATTTGGTGCCCTCTTCTGGCCTGCAGGGATACATGCAGGCAGAACACTGAATACATAATAAATAAATAAATCAAAAAAAGAAGCAGTCTGTTCAAAAAAGGATTACGGATACACAATAAAGACAGATTCAGATGAAAGAGACATCTAAATGGATCAGAGTGTTAAATAAATGTATGTAGGCTTAGAGAGAGAAAGAGGGAAAGTGTATAAACAGTTATAAGATAAACAAGTACAGTGATAGGTTAAAGGAGTAAAGATAATAAAATAAATATTAAACTTATAGAAAATGTAAAAGAGTAAGAAAAATTAGTCATGTAAAGATGGAATATACACAGAGAATCTGGATCATGTATATTATTGTGTTTTCTTTATAATTTTTGACTGTGAAGGAGGAAAGTACCTTTCATTGTATGGGCTACTAAGCTATGCCAGCATATATATGTTTTAAATGTTTCTTGACTTCAAATTTGAGTCTAAGAATATGTTGCTTTGGGAAAGAGCTTCTTCTTTTGTTTCCACAGACGTTGAGAATCTGTGGAATCCTTCTAGACTAATGTGGATTGATGGATTAAGACTATCCGAAAGGTCTCTGTGAATTCCCAAAAGAAAATACTTGGTCCAACAAAGAGCAGAAAGCAGTTTGGAGTGAACTATGCCCAAATTCCCCAAATTTTTTTATAAATGCTTCTTTACATTTAAAGGGGATATGCTATGGATATTTGCATTGGTATGGATCTTGGTTTATTGATACAAATTAAAGGTCAACTTTGTTATTTGTATATTTCTGCTCTTAATTAAGGTATTGTGTTTGTGAAGGTCATTTAAAAATATGATGTATAATTAAGAAATACAGGTTAATAGGTATTCATCTATAATAGTCATGTTTGTAGTCATGTTAGTTGAGTTTTCTAGATGTACAGAGATGTATTTCAGATGGATAGATATTCTTCTGATCTTTCAAAGACTACAGAAGATGCCATTTAAAAAGTTTCAAGAACTTAGGTTTTTCATGATAATGAGACACATCTGTTCCTGGAAGCACCAATAACTTCAAGAGAAAGATGGGCACTGACAAGTCTCCTTATGGAGTTTGCTATCCATTTGGGCAAGAAACTCCTCTTGCCTAGACTGCTTGATGTTATGCTGTATGAACTAGTCATGCACAACCCACAGAGAAATGACTGCTGAACTTGCTGAAAAGTGAGGCAGTCCTTCAGGGTTCCTGCTTTATGAAAGAGTCTGCCAAACATTCTGCAGGGCACAGAAGAAAGTGACTGACAAACTGTCAATATAGCTTGAAATGTCTTTGAAATTTCCTGCTTTATGGGAAAGTCTGCTGGATATTATGGGCCTGTAGGCTTAAGATGGATGTCAAAATGTACAGAAGAACTTTGGGTGACTGTCCAGGCAGTGAGATGTCTCTGTCAATTCTAGAGTTTTAGAAGCTGCTTACAAAGCACTATCCTGCATCCTTCTGGAGCCTTTGATGGAGTTCAGGAATAGATAGTTATAGTTTTCCTTAGTTATTATAAAATATAAAGTAGATATCAATATTGTAACTGTAATTCATGCTTGATACCTGTTTGGTTATATGCAATTTTTCTGTGTTAAAGTTAAAACCTTCCTTTTTATTTAAACAGAAAAGGGGAAATGGTGTGGGAAGTCCTGTATATGTGTTGCTTTTACTGGCTAATGAATAAAGAAGCCTCCTTGGTCTGTGATAGGACAGAGTAGAGCTAGGCATTTAAAACTAAACTGAATCCTGGGAGAAAGAAGGCAGAGGTAAGGATACTCCATGTATCTACTGCCAGGACAGGCACACAGGAAACTTGCAGGTAAGCCACAGCCATTTGGCAATACACAGACTAATAGAGATGGGTTAATTTAAGATGTAAGAATTAGCTATGCATAAGCTAATAGACCAAGCAGTATTTTAATTAATAAAGCTTCTGTGTGATTATTTCAGGAGTCTTTGCAGCTGGAAATGAACAAGTGGCCTTCTTACAACAGAAAGATTGCCAATTTTACTATGTTAGTTCTACCTACCCAAGAGCATGGGAGATCTTTCCATTTTCTGCTGTCTTCTTCAATTTCTCTCTTCAAAGGTTTAAAGTTTTTGTCATACAGACCTTCAACTTGTTTAGTTAGAGTTACTTCAAGATATTTTATGTTATTTGTGGTTATTGTGAAGGGTGATGTTTCTCTGATTTCTTTCTCAGCCAACTCATCATTTGTATAAAGGAGGGCTACTGATTTTTTTTAAGTTAATCTTCTATCCTGTTACATTATTGAAAGTGTTTATGAGTTGTAGAAGATCCTTGGTAGAACTTTTGGAGTCACTTGTATTAACTATCATATCATTGGCACATAGTGAGAGTTTGACTTCTATTCTGATTTGGACCCCCTTGATCTCGTATTGTTATGTTATTGTTCTAGCTAAAACCTCAAGAACTGTATTGAATAGATATGGAGAGAGCGGCCAAACTTGTCTTGTTCCAGATTTCAGTGAGATTGCTTTGAGTTTCTCTCCATTTAGTTTGATGTTGGCTGTTGACTTGTTGCATATTGGCTTTATTATATTTAGGTATGTTCCTTGTATTCCTGCTCTCTCTAAGATCTTTATCAATAAGGAATGTATTTTGTAGAAGGTTTTTCTAGCATCTAATGAGATGATCAAATGGTTGCTGCTTTTTTGTCCAGTTCATTTATATGGTGGACTACATCAACAGGTTTTCACATGTTGAAACATCTCTGGAATAAAGCCTACTTGGTCATGGTGGATGATTTTTCTGATGTTTTCTTGGATTTGGGTTGCCAGCATTTTATTGAGTTTTTTGCATCAATGTTCATGAGTGCAATTGGTCTGTAATTTTCTTTCTTAGTAATGTTTGTGTTGTTCGGGTATAAGGATAATTGTAGCCATGTAAAAAGAGTTTGGAAATATTCCCTCTATTTCTAATGTGTGGAAAAATTTGTGGACTATTGGTATTTGTTTTTAATTGAAAATCTTTTGAGGGGGGTTTCAAGACAGGGTTTCTCTGTAGCTTTGGAGCCTGTCCTGGAACTAGCTTCTATAATTCTATATTGAAACCATCTGGTCCTGGACTTTTCTTTGGTTGGAAGACTTTTTAATGACTGTTTCTTTTCTTTAGCAGTTATAGGTCAATTTAATTTGCTTGTCTGGTCTTGATTTAATTTTGGTAAGTGATATTTATCCAGGAAATTGTCGTTTCCTGTAAGTTTTCCAATTTTGTGGAGTACAGATTTTTGAAGTATGATCTGATGAGTCTCTGAATTTGCTCCATGTCTGTTGTTATGTCCACATTTTTGTTTCTGATTTTGTTAATTTGGATATGCTCTTTCTTTTGGTTAGTTTGGGTAAAGGTTTGTCTACATTATTGATTTTCTCAAAGAACCAACTCTTTGTCTCATTGATATGTTGTATTATTTTCTTTGTTTCTATTTTGTTGATTTCAGATATCAATTTATTTATTTCCTGACATCTAGTACTCCTTGGTAGTTTACTTCTTTTTGTTCTTGAGTTTTCAGGCATTCTGTTAACTTACTAGTAAAATAGTGCAGGATTTTTTCCAGCTTCTTTATGTAGGCATTTAGTGCTATGATCTTTCCTCTTACTGCTTTCTTTGTGTCCTATAAATTTGGGTATGTTGTGTGGTCATTTTCATTGAATTTTAGGAAGTATTTATTTTTTCCTTGACCCATTGGTGATTCAGATGATAATTGTTTAATTTCCATCTGTTTGTTGGCTTTCTGAAATTATTGTTGCCGCTGAATTCTAACTTTAAGTCATGGTGATCCAATAAGTTACTCCAAATTTTTGTATCTGTTGAGGTTTGCCTTTTTACCTGACATGTGGTTAGTTTTTGAGAAGGTTCCATGAAGTGCTGAGAAGAAGGTATATTCTTTTATGTTTGGATGGAATGTTGTATAGATATCTGTTAAGCCTATTTGAGTCATCACATCTGTTATTTCCCTTATTTCTCTGTTAATTTTCTGTCTGGCAGACCTGTTTGGTGGTGAGAGTGGGGTGTTGCAGTCTTCCATTATTAGTGTGTGGGGTTTAATGTGTAATTCAAGCTTTAGTAGTGTTTCTTTTACATATGATTGTGTCCTTGTATTTGGAGCATAGACATTTGGTATTGAGATTTCATCTTGATGGATTTTTCCTGTGGCAAATATGAAATGTCCTTCTTTGCCTCTTTTGATTTATTTTAGTTTGAAGTCTATTTTGTTAGTATTAGGATAGCTAAACCATTTGTTTCTTAGGTCCATTTGATTGGAAATTGTTTTCCCAACCCTTTATTCTGAGGTGATGTCTTTCTTTGAGGTTGATGTGTGCTTCTTGTATGCCACAGGAGAATGGATTCTCTTTTCCTGTCCAATTAGTTTGCCTGTGTATTTTTTATTTTATTTTTTCATTGATTTTATTGAGCTATAAATTTTCTCTGCTCTCATCCCTTCCTCTCCCATCCCCTTCAACTTTCTCCCATGGTCCCCATGCTCCCAGTTTACTCAGGAGATCTTGTCTTTTTCTACTTCCCATATAGATTAGATCCATGTATGTCTCTCTTAGCATCCTCATTGTTGTCTAAGTTCTCTGGGATTGTGATTTGTATTGCCTGTGTATTTTTATAGGTGACTTGAATTCTTTTATATTAAGGGATATTAATGGCCAGTGATTGCTAGTTCCTCTTATTTTAGTTTTTGTTGTTGGTGATATTATTGCATGTATTTTTCTCTTCTTTGGAATTTGCTGCTGTGAGATCATCTATTGTCTGTGTTTTTGTAGATGTAGCTAACTTCCTTGGGTTGGAGTTTTCATTGTAGTACTTTGTGTAGGACTGATTTAGTGACTAGGAATTTGTTAAATTTGGTTCTGTCATGGAATATCTTGTTTTGTCTGTCTATGGTGATTGAAAGTTTTGTTGGGTATAGTAGTCTGTGCTAGCATCTGTGGTATCTTAATGTTTGTATAACACTTGACCAGGACCTTCTGGCTTGCATTGTTTCCATTGAGAAGTCAGGTATAATTCTGATAGGTCTGACTTTATATGTTACTTGGCTTTTTTCCTTTGCAGCTCTTAATATTCTTTCTTTATTCTGCATGTTTAGTTTTATGATTATTATGTGGCAAGTGGACTTTTTTTTTGTCCAGTATACTTGTTGTTCTGAAAACTTCTTGTATCTTCAGATACATATGCTTCTTTAGGTTGGGAAAGTTTTATTCTACAATTTTGTTGAATATATTTTCTGTACTTTTGAGTTGAACTTCTCCTTCTATCCTTATTATTCTTAGGTTTGGTTTTTCATGGTGTCCCATATTTCCTGGATATTTCATGTTAAGCTTTTGTTAGATTTAATGTTTTCTTTGACCTATGAGTCTATCTCCTTTATTGTATCTTCAGTGCTTGAGATTCTATCTTTCATTTCTTGTATTCTGCTGTTTATGCTTACATTTGTGGTTCCTGATCGTTTCCCATATTTTCTGTTTTCAGAATTCCCTTGGTTGTGTTTTCTTTATTATCTCTATTTTGGTTTTCAAGTCTTGAAACATTTCTTTGACCTGTTTGATTGCTTTTTCTTGGCTTTCTTTAACGTATTTGTTTATCTCTTCCAATTTTTGTTAGTCTGAAAGAATTTTTTATTTCCTCTTTATTGGCCTCATACATTCTACTAAAGTTATTTTTTAGGTCATTTTCTTCTGATACATCTGTATTGGGGTATTCAAGTCTTGCAATTGTAGAGCCACTAGCTTTTGTTAGTGTCATATTGATGTTTTCAGGGTTGAGTCTGTTCTTACCTTATCTACCCATCTTTTCCTTTGATTGTGGTAGTTGTTGCCATGTCTTTGATGATCACTCTTCCAGGTACCATTGGTCTAAGGCTCAGATGTTTGCTCCTTGTGGTGGAGTCAGAACCACAGCTCTGGTCACCCCAAGGTTGCTTGGTGCTACCAGAGGTTCTTCTGCAACCCCAGAGGTCATTCAGGCCTGCTCCCATGGAGGTTGCTCCCTTGTACCTGTTCCTGCAGAGGTCACTGGCTCAGGCCTATACCCACAGAGGTCTCTGGTTTGGGTCTGGTCCCACAGATGTTGTTGGCTCGAGCCTTCTCAGGTGGAGGTTGCTGGCTTAGGCCTGCACCTGTGGAGGTTGCTGGCTTGAACAGAATTACCATTCCTAATACTGTTAGAGTACTTGTGGAATTATTTGGGTGATATTGCATAAATCAAACTGAATCTATTAAAATGCCTTTCTCTGCTCAAGTCTGCTGAAATCATGCAGTAGGGAAATCAGTTATATGTTTAGAGAATTATGTTTTTGAAGAATGAGGTTGTAGGAATCTATTGTTTCTCACCAGCACAATCTTTCTCTGGGTTTCTGTCATCCTCCAGCTCCAGAATTATTACAAAACTCTCACCTATATCTCAATTTCTAGTTACAAGTGGGCAGTTATTTTCTTCCTTAGGGTATTTGCTCAAAACATGGATAAAATGAGCATCTTAATTTTTAAAATAATGGTGATACATCTTCCTAAAATACATACATATAGAGCTAGTCACAAAGTGGCACATGCCTTTAATCCCAGCACTCAGGATCAATAGCAATTGAAACTCTGAGTTCAAGGCCAGCCTGGTTTACAGAGCTACTTCTAGGGCAGTCAGGGCTATAAAGGAAAAACCTGTCACATACATTTTAAAAAGTACATGCATATACATTTATAAAAGGAGCCCAAAGCCTGGGAATCAGAATTCATCTCAAAAGAGAAGGAAGAAGAATTTTCAGAATTAGAGACAGAGGAACCATGTTTGCCGGGCCTGGTGAGACAATGAACTCAAGGAGCTGTGACAGCATGTGTAAGACCTGCCCAAGATCATGCCAGACAGAAGCCCTGAATGAATATGTAAAGGATCATGATACTCCATCATCCGACAAGGAACTATGGCAATGGATGACTGCTCAGGAATAAGACTCAGTTTTCTTTAGGGATGGGGCCTCAAGAAGCTAAATATGCTCCACTAGACTGCCTTGTACTCATGCACACTAGATGACTATGTGCATATAAATAAAAGAGCACATGAATTTGAGAAAGAATAATGACGAGAGCATAGGGAGAAATAGGAGGGGAGGAAAAGGGGATTAACTTGATCAAAACACATATACATGTATGAAATTCTCAAACATTAGAAAGAGAAAAAAATAAAAAATACTAAATCCTATTTCTCTGCTTTTAAGGAAGTTTAGGCAACAAATAAGCAGCTCCTAAAATTAATAATGATTTTCCTTAACTAGACTCCTACATACTATATATAATAACTTTCAACTCTTCACTGTATTCAAAAATATAAAACAAATTTGTAAAAGGCAAGGGTGGCACTTCACTGAGCCATATTTGCTACAAAGTGTCAAAATTTTGCAATGCTTGAAACCACTGAAGGGAAGTGCTGGAAGACAGGGTAGTGCTGATAGAATTTAAAGCCTGTGTTGATCCTTACTTAAGTCAGATTAGGCTTCTGGTCTTGCAACAAAAACTTTCCTGATATTCAAGGCAAATCTGTGTGACAAAATATCAAGGAACCTGCCAGCATGAATTGATGCACAGGCATCAGAAACTTAAAATATGTTGGCAAATATGCTTGAGGAATCAGAGAAAAAGGAACAAGGCTTCAGTCCCAGTTCACAAGTACAGTATTTGTGAAGATGGCTTTCCTGCCATTGGATTCATCACAGAAAATCTGGTATCCCTGGTTGTGACAAGCATCAGGTGAAAGAGACACATGTATATTCTGCTTCCTATATTCCTGTTTATTTATTACTCATTGCATGCTGTTTTATGGTCTGGTATGTCACAGTCTTACTATTGGACAGCATTCATGTGACTTTTTTCTGAATCTCCTAACATACTTTATACTCTTAAAGAAAATGTTGACAATGTGTGATATTTTTTAAAATTTGTGAGCATGCATTATACAGTACTTCATATGTAGTAAGTTTTCAATAAATATGTATTGAATAAATGAAAAATTTTAAATTGTTAAATGCTCTATGCTGATGGGGATGATATTTAGGTATCTAACCCTCTTTACTTAAAAAAAAACAGCAGATGGGTTTACATTTAATTATTTGCTTTGTTATTGGTGAGACCATGTTGTCAACCACTTTTTAACTCTGTTGGGTAACACTCAGGGAAAAAAAATTTTTACATGGATCTGGAAACCCATGGAAGCATCACGTAATTTTCACTTCTCCAAAGCATCCGTGTGTTAGATAACTATGGTTTTAATTTTTTTCTCACAGAATTCGTTATGGTCTATTTATTTACCACATGTAAAATCAAACTCCATAATAGAATTTTTTTCATTAAAGTTTCCTAGCTTTACATTCAGAAGCCATATGTATCTGACTTATACACTTCTATCAAAAATCTAGAAAAATAAATTGTCCTATGCTATTTCAAGTAAGATATAGATTATGGAGATTAGTGTAGATAATGGCCTATAATTACTATTCTGAAGAGAAGGATGAAAAAGTGTCAAAAGGCTTCCCTTCTCATTTTTCCTCTTGGGTCAAAGGGTCTACCTTGCTGTAGTTTTCCTAGCTTAATGGTTGAGAATAAGGCTGACATGAACAGCCCTGGGAAGTCAAGCCTGAGATGGTCAATTTCCCAGTGCCCAGTAGTGTCTGCTTCCTTTCTCCAGTTCCCAAATGGAGACACATGCAACCTTCTGTGTCTGCCAAAATGTGGAGGGCCTAAAATGTGAGTTTTTTCCACCTTGTCTGAAGGTCAGGGAGTTTCAACTTAATCAAAGTTGTTAACAAGGAATGTAGCTGCTACACACCCTGACCTACGGTGTGGTTATTTAATGTTTTGGACACAAAGACATCCCAAACAGATAGATCCACTCTGCCCTGAGCATAGGTCAGAGAATCCTAGCATACTTATGCTCCTTCTTTTGAATTAGGAAGTTTGACCTAAGGAGTGGCTGGCTTCAGAATACTTGGTCTAACAACAAGTATTGCCTAAACAACAGAATGCTTTTCTCATGAATTAATGGCTTGATGTCTCCAAGTATTAAAGCAAGTAACTGTTGTAGTTGTCCTTTGTATTATGTTAAAGCAGTCTTTGCCTTCCTACTCCTGTTGTATTGGGGTATAAAAGTGTATGGAAAATTAAACATAGGCAATTTCAATATTCATTGGAATTCCCTCCCAGTACTACCCTATTATTTCTGTTTTATTATTTTCACTCATGTTTTGTTCTCTTTACTAACTTTTCTAATCCCTATGTCCCTACCCTGGTAAGTGGTATACTTGTCAAAGCTCATATCCACACCGAAGCTTCTCTAATCAGTGCCTTTTCCACAAAAGCTATCTTTCCTCATTCCCAGGAACTCATGCCCTATCGCTTCCCTTTCTTTGCTTCTTTGTTTAGTCCTTTTGAAAGAGATAGTAGCAGACATACTTCTCAGGAGAGGGAGAAAAATTTAGCTAAGGCTAAAAATTATTCAAGGTCACATGGAAAATGCCCTGAGGTAGGGAGGGAGACTTGGAACTGCTATTAGTTTTTTACAAGGGTTTGAAGTTATTTGATGGGACAGGCTCAAAATAAAAAAGGGAAGACAGGGAAAAAAAATGGAAGTAGTAACTTCTGAAAACTCATAGAGAAAAATATCTTAAAGACACCAAATGCAGTAGGCCTCCCACAAAAGCAGCTTCTTCTCCATCTGTTCTTTAGCTAGGAGACAGCAAGTGTAGGCATGGGGATCCAGAGGACAGGCTTTGAAGGCAGCCAGGCACAGACCTGTTCCATCTCTGCTCTGCCATTAATTAATAATCCACCCCACTTGTTTTCACCAGCTAGTGTGAACTGGTACCTACTTATATTAGCATGGCCAGCCACGGTCATTCTGGAATATGTAGCTGCAGTACAGCAAGCTCTGTCAAAATGTGAGTTTATTGCTCAGTTTTCATGCATCATGACATTTGACAGGAGGCCCACTGTCCAGTCACTTCCTTTCCCTGCATCCACAAAAGTACAGCCCTTGTGCATGGTATAGATGAGCAGGCGACATGGAGCACTGCCAGAATTTCATTCAGTCTCAGCCTTGAAGGGATATATGCTCCTTCTGTTCATGTGTCATTGTCTAGAACTGCCATGTGGGCTTGCAGCTTTTTCCATTATGGGCTGAGAGATACACTCTTTATTTTGTTGAGGAAAGGTAAATAAGATGCTGACCAGCTCAGGAATACCTAGCACATGTAGATGGACGACTATGAAAAGATTGACAACATGCCTGTTTCAGTGCAGTGACAGCCTGTATGAAGGATGCAAGTTCAAACTTAGCAGCTGTTCCCACTCGGTTGTCCTGATATCGATGCTTCCCCTTGCCTTTGGAGTTACTCAAACGTCATTCTTCTAACGCTCATGAAATGCTTCATCCAGAAGTGGAATGTTTCCTCGACCACACTCTATCCCTGGATGTGCTGTTGTGTGAAAGAAGAAATACTGGGGATTTTTAGACCGGGCCCCAGAGTCCTATGACCCATGGCAAGACACCGAATACAGTGTAAGGGAAAGAAACATGATGAACTGCATGCAAGAAACTGTTAGGATCATAATCGTACTCTCCAAGATACTGAAAGCAGACCCTTATGAAAATCTTTTCATCTTTTTGGAATTTGTCTGCAAAAAAGTAGTTTACATCAGAATTTTTAATATTCCATATACTAAGAAAGTTCAGCGGTTGCCAATAAGCCTTGCTTAAGAATGGCCATGTGCTCACGTAAAATCAAAATTTTCAATTACATTCCCAACACTATAGCCCCAGGCTCTGAGCTCTAAGTAGTTAAGGGCCTCTAAGACCCATGGATGACTTTAGTCACACTAAATGGGAAATAGTGAAGCAGGAAGAAGAAATGATTCCTGTCACTCTAGCAGGGAAGAGGATGTATTAGGCTTGTCCAGTGTGCTGGTTAATTTTATGTTAACTTGACACAAGCTAGAGACATCTAAGAGGAGGGAACCTCAACTAAGAAAAATGCCTCCATAAGGGCAGACTGTAAGCTAGTTCATAGAACATTTTCTATTTTTTTCTTTTTAAAATTTATTTATTTATTTTACATATCAATCACAGTTTCCCCTCCCTCCTTTCCCACTCCTGCACACTTGCCTGCTTTCTAATCTCCATCCACTCTTCTCTCATCTCTCCCATCTCCATTCAGAAGGTGGAAGGCCTTGCATGGGAGTCAGCAAAGCATGTCATATCAAGTTGAGGCAGGACGAAGATCCTCCCCTTTGCATCAAGGCTGGGCAAGACATCCCACCACAGGGAATAGGTTCCAAAGATCCAGCTCAAGTATTAAGGACAGGTCCTGTTCACACTTCTAGGAGCCCCACAAAAGGTTAAGCTACACACCGTCACCCAGATACAGAGGGCCTAGGTTGGACCCAGCCTGGCTTCCTAGCTGTCAGTCCAGAGTCTGTGAGCTCCCACAAGCTCAGGTCAGCTGTCCCTGTGTGTTTCACTGTCACGATCTCGACCCCCTTTACTCATATAATCCCTCCTTCTTCTCTTCAACTGAACTCCTGGAGCTCAGCCCAGTGCTTGGCTGTGGAATTCCGTTTCTGCTTCTATCAGTTACTGGGTGATGGCTCTATGAAGACAATTAGTGTAGTCACCAACCTGATTACAGGGGAAGCTAGTTCAGGCACCCTCTCTGCTATTGCTAGGAGTCTTAGCTAGGGTCATCCTTGTGAGTTTCTGGCCCTAGGTTTTTCCCTAACCGCAAAATGTCCCCCTCTATCAAGATATCACTTTCACTACTCTCCCTTCATCGTGCCCCCTACTCAGCCATCTTGTTCACTCCTGTTCCCACTGCCATCCCCTCCTCTCTACACTCACACCCAGTTTATCAAAGACATCTCATCTATTTCCTCTTTCCAGGGAGAGCTGTGCATCCCTCTTAGGGTCTGCTTAGTTACCTAGGTTCTCTGGGGCTGAGAACTGTGGCCCAATTATCCTTTATTTTACATCTAACATCTACTTATGAGTGAGTATGTATTGTGTTTGTCTTTCTGGTCTGGGTTACCTCATTCAGGATAATTTTTTTCTAGTTCCATCCATTTGCCTGCAAATTTTGACATTTTCTAAATTAGTGATTGATGGTGGAGAGCCCAGCCCATTGTGGGTAGGAGTTATGCCTGGGCCAGTGATTCTAGGTCTACAAGAAAGCAAGCTGGGCAAGTCAAGAAGAACAAGCTAGTAAGCAGCACCCCTCCATGCATGGAAGAACCTCTGCATCAGCTCCTCACACCATGTTCCTGCCCTGTTTGAGCTCCAGTCTTGGGTTCCTTCCATGCTCTGTGCTTCAGGATATGTAAGCCAAATAAATCCTTTCTTCTCTAAGTTATTTTTTGTCATAGTATTTATCACAGCATTAGAAACCCTAACCAAGACATGCAGGAAGTGTACTTATCCCCAAGGCAGACTCCAGCTTACCTTTCCTTCATTCAGAAAACTATTTCTTCCCCAGAGTAATGGATACAACCTTTTCATGACTGGCAGAGAGCAGAGAAGACAGAAGAGTATCAAGAATGTTTTTCTTTTGATTTTAACATTTTACTCATGTATAGTGATTACTTGACCAAGTATGACATTTCATATGTGATTTCCATATATGCATAATGTATTTTGGTATATTAACTGGATTACTTTTTATAATCACCCTTCCTTGCCCTTTTTTTATATTTTCCTCCTACATCTCTAATACTGCCCCTTCAATTTCTGTGGTCTCCCATCTCCACCACGTTTTCTAGCTTCCACACATGAGAAAAAACAAATGTGGTGTTTTCTAAGTCCAGTTTTATTTCACCTAACATGATCATCTCCAGTTTCATTCACTTTTCTGAGAATTATATGATTTTATTTTTCTTTATGGATTAATCAAGTTCTTTTGTTGATGGGCACCTAGGTTGATACCATAATTTAAATACTGCAAATAATGTCATAATGAATAGAGGTGCAGATATCTCTGCAGTGAAAAAATTGGATTCTTTAGCTGCAGAAGTACAAATCAAAGACACATGATGGGTGAGTTTGTGGCATTGGCTATTGCCAAGCAGGAAGAAGCAGTGGAATGAAGGCATCTTTTGCCCGTGGTGAAAAAGACTAGCAGACCCCTTTGCTTTGATTCAAAGCATCTCTGAAAACAATGACTTAAAAGAATTAAAGGTGTAGAAGGAATGAAGTTGGTATTTTGCTCAATAAAGACACTGAAGGAGAAAGATGAGTCATTGTTTGAGTAGTAGAGTATGCCAGAAAATTGCTGCCACTATTGAGTTTACATGAAAGAACCCATGAGCTTAGGAATGTGGTCAGGCTTGAGAAGTTGAAAGGGAAAGCGGGGCCCTTTAGAGAAAACGTTACCTTGTTGATACCTTGATTCTATCTCTGTGTGAATGATTTAGACTTCTGAAATCCAGGATTCTGAGTTAACAGACATGCTTATTTAAGTTATAGAGTTTGTGGTGACTTGTTAGAATAGCAATATAAAATGAATGAATTTGTGATAAATAATAAGCAACAGGCATCTTGTAGAGGAGGTGATTAATATTTGTGGAGTTCATGAATAAGGATAATGCAATAGATTTTTTAGACCCATGCTATACAGTAGCAATGTTATGTAACTCTAAAAAGTACCTCTGAAATAGGTACCCTTGAGACTGGTGCCAATCATGTAAACAAAGAAATGGAGGAGATGCTCTTCTCTAGGAAGGCAACTGATGCTTTAAATCATAACTGAAGATCATTTAAGATATTTTGCACATTCTAGGCCAGGATGATTTCATGCTTAAAGGCATGGGTGCTGGGACAAGAATATTTAATTCCATCATGCATCTACTCTGTTGACCTTGGGATCAAGCATCCAGGGCACAAGTTCACTTTACTTACAAATAAAGTGAAAGATAACAGTACCTACATAATGGGGTGATGAAAAGCAAATGAGTTCATTCAACAGAGAAATTATTCTGATATAATGAATTCAACCAAGTCATTTGTTTATAATAGACATACATTCTTACATCTACAGAATTCTCATTTCAAATTTGGGAAGGAAATTCAGGACAGTAAGAGGACAAAGTTGGCAACTCAAACACATTATTTTGTACTTTCAAAAATACCCAATTAAATAACTACTCATGGGGTGTTATAATGTTAGAATTGGGTAGCCCCAATGGAAGAATTATAGTTGATATTTAAATATCACACAGTAGGAAAAACCAGGTAAGCATCAATGCTGGCAGAATTTTATCTTAATAAGGAATATTTCTGCCTGGGTGAACTAGACATTATGGCAGCATCTGGAGCTAGTCTCTGCACCCAGCAGGTGTCTGTAGACACCAATGACTCCCAGTTGTGCTATAGAAGAGCAAAGAGTTGAAATCAACTAAAAAGAAATATATGAGGAACACCCACTGCTTTTGGCATCGCTGAGACTGAAGAATGGCTAAACGACTTCCCTATGTAGCATCACATATGGTGCACACTTGCACCTGTGTTTATGTGTGTGCTAGTGTGTAAAAGGGAAGCAGTAACATCAAGGAGAAAAGTGAGACTCCTCTTAAAAGTAGAGTCACTCATAGACTAGTACTTACATCTGTGGCGTGTAACCATTGAGAGGATTATGTCCCTTACTTATCAAAGGATAAATTTGTTTGTTGTAGAAAGTATCTTCCTCATTATTGTGTGTCGCATATTAGATATGCAGGAAATATGTATCCAATGGATCTGAAAGGTTTAGCTGTCATGAAATTTATAGAACAATTTATCCATGTATGATGTGTTTCACTTCTACAGAATAAGAAAATAGACATATCACACTCACCTTCAGAAAGAGTCCGTGAAACATTAGAACCTATATTTTAAGCTTCAGAGAACCACATAAAGAAGTCATATTTTATAGCCAAGGTTTATAGAGGCAAGGAACTGGGTTATACACACAGACTGGAGTGTAGCCTAAGAATGGTGAAATAAAGAAACAATAAGAAAGTCTCCTGAACCAAAGGAAGAGGGTTGGAAACACAGGTGTGTGGTAACTAGAGGATACCCAAGAGCAGGCCTCCTATCCAGATAGTCCATTCATGTGGAAACCCTCAACACTAATAGCCATGTTGTTGGGAGATGTGGTCTGGGTGCCATAGATAAAGCTTCTGGTACCAAAGGATAGAGTATAAGTAACAAGAGATTTCAAGCAATGAGTATGTCGATAGTCATTGAGATGGATCCAAGTAAAGACTCGGGTTTCTGTAGGACTGAAGAAAGAGAAGATGAGAACAGTAAGTGGGTGTTCAGTTAAGGTAAATGTTCTATTCCTTTGTTCATCTTCAGAAAACATCCTTTGGCCGTACGCTGCTCTGCTGCCTTTGTCAATCAAGATGTGGCCCTTAATCTAAGAGGATAACTTCCAGAGACTCATACCTGTGGGAAGACTGGCAATGGTGGGACTTAGAAATGCATAACCTCTGACCCCCAAAATCCACTCTAACTGAAGGAATCAGGGAAACTGATGCAGAGGCAGTGGCAACTGACATGATTCTTGAGGGATGAGTAGAAATTTTAGAGGCAGAGGGAGAACTGAACTTCTGAAAAGCAATTCTTTCTATGTTTGTAACACAGTCTTTTGTCTTATAACATGGTCTCATTGAGGAAGTGATAAGACTGGAATGATTAAGAATATTTGGATAAAAGGAAAGAAACCCAGTCCTGGCCTGTTTCACCTGTGTTGCTTTCATTTCCAGATTTCTGTGGCTCTCCTGCTGCATAAGGGCACTTTGAAATGTGGGATCCTTGCAGAGCATAGAAGCTGTTTTTCTGCTTTATTTGATTACTAACGTAGTGGTTTTGTTTAGTCCCACTCTAATTTTGGAAACTGAGACCCCTACATAATGATCAGCTGCTCTGGAACAATGCGTGAATAGACTTCTTGCTTCAAGAGTAGGTTTGATTTTATTGATTTTCTTATAATGCTTGTAATTTTTTTCCAGTTTATTGGAGCCTCGTTATCTTTTCTTTCCTTTGTATTCCCTAATTGCTTTATCTCTCACAGAAAGATCTGTTTGTGGCTTGTTGCGTTTTTTCCTTCATCAAGAATGTATGTTGTAAGATAGCTTTGGCATAAAAAGGCAAAACTCTATTATCAAAAATTCCATTATGCCCTATGATATATGTTTTTCTTTCATGAAAATGCTACAAAATGTTTTGTCCTTCATTTCATGAAAAATTGTACTCTCTAGAGGATAAGAAAATCATCTGTTATGTTCAGTGCTTTCATTTCAGTGTTGTGTTATTAGTGTTTAGAAAAAACACATTTTAACTTGTTTTTTTGATCTTCATTGTTCTTCTGAATGCTTCTACATTATTCTCTGTGATTTTAACAAATGAAATGAGAAGCCACTCAAGGTCAGTGCACAAACCCCTGAGGAGAAACATCCTTTCTGATACATGCGTTCACTCACTAACATTTTAGAACACAAACTAAATGCCAAGTAGGTTTTCAATTACTGGAAATACAGAAAGAACAAAATTCAGATTTTTCTGCATGGATGCTAAATGAAGCTGCAGAGAGTAGCTGGAGCCATGGATTCTCTCAGCTCTAATGCTTCATGGTGTTCAGGTTCTGATGGGTATTTTGGAATCTCGAAAGTGTAGGCTGGAGTTGCAGTTTTGTGGTAAGGTGAATGACCTGTGGAACCTCCATGCTCTTAACAATCAACTACAGATAATAACAATGTCTGCTTTGATAATTTATGAGATTAGATGAAATGTTGCATCCAGATTGCTACCCAGAGTGCTAGACACATACTAAGCACTCATTGAACTTGAATTCTAGATCTTTCCTTATTTGCATTAATCCACAAGATTAAACGCCTATAATTTCCCTGGTTGTTTCTATTCTGTGTGTGTGAGTGAGTGAGTGAGTGAGTGTGTGTGTGTGTGTGTGTGTGTGTGTGTGTCTGTTTGTCTGTCTGTCTGTCATCTCTTTCCCCACCCCCCGTGTGTATGTGTGTATACATCACAGTGAACATGTGAAATCAAAGGACAATTTTCAAGAGTCAATCTCCCCTTTCATGGTGGGCTCTTGGGATAAAAATAGGGTAACTGGGATTGCATGAGAGTACAACAAGTAGTTTTATCCACTAAGTCAATCTCCCAGTCCTCTAAAATATATATTTTGATTGTCAGTCTAAACATTTTATCTATTATACAATAAAATGATGCGCCGTCGAGCATGGAATTAAGTGTTTTCATTTTTAATCAAAGAATTCACAAGTGAACTTGATGGTTGGTGGGTGAAGCATAAGTAAATCACTTAAGCTTTATGGTTCAAGCCTATCCTATACATCCTAATATCAAAACATTTCTATTTATTAGAAATTACTATAGTGATGAGCAAGCAGCCTAAAATTCACTGATATCCCTTTGTATTTTCTAAATATCACCAAAACAATTTCTAAAATATAACTATTTATAAAATAAGATGTACCACAAACAGAATAAAGCTCTGAGTGAAAAATAATTTCCATCTTCCACTCTTTAGGTCCGACTTTGATCTTGACTTTCCCAGAAAACAGAACAAACCTTTAAAGAAATAAAGTGAAATCTATCAGGCACTTGCTTATCTACAAGGGCTATCCTCTACAACTCTCCAGGCAAATCTCTTCATTAGGGAAAAAAACACAAAAACAAGTAAGATTCAAAATAAGGGAGAATTACATAAGTCTATAATAAAGAGTTCAAAGAAAGTAACCTCTTAAAAGGAACCACTTCAAAAACTATGTCAAGAGCCTTTCAGTAAGAAAACAGTTAGTCCCAGAAAGCAATCAGCAACTAATTGTGGAGCCTTCTGTGCATTAATCATTTTTCAAATGATCACCTAAAAGCAACCTTAGGCATTCTCTACCCATGTGGATAATAGCACGCCACACACTAAGTACAAAACTATGAAATATGTTAACCACTGATGAATTAATAAATTAAACCAAAATACCCAAAGACTTTTATATTTCCTAACAACGTATCTTCCATGTATAATACAGACAAGTGTTGTGGACATATCTCTATGGAATTATGAGATATATTTGTTTAAGTTGAGCAGATCCCATACAATGAAGCATATGCACAATTTAAGAACTGACTGTGCATTATGGAATTCTCCTTGTTTTTGAAGGTGGATGTTTAACTGTTATCCTTAAAATGCCTATTTATAGTCAACTTGCTCCTTGTTGGCCTGTATCTTCCTCTTCTAGTATTTATTGCATAAAGGAATGTTTATCAGACTACTCACAGATAAATCTCCTCCTGGATGGAGGGCTTTCCTGCTGCCTATTATGTGCCTATTGAGGCTCAGTCAACAATTTATTACCAGCTGAAAACGGAGGCGATGAAGTAAAAGACTGAATTGTTTTTATGGCCGTGTCCATATTTCTTAAAGAGTAAAAGCCTTTATGGAAAGAATTTATCTTGCAACTGTATGAGCCACCATTCATTTGGACTAAAATGAATTTGTTATAAAATATTGAAAACAGAATCAAATTCTATGAGGCTGTCATTGTATTTTACTACCAGGAGCTATTTCAATACTACCCACTTACTTTCTACCTTTTCCCAAATAAAGAAATGCTATGACCTGCACATATGGCTTCATCTGAGCGCCACAAATAACAGTCAGAACCAACACACAGCATTCGAATATAGGACCCTCATTTGATATTAATTCAGGGAAACATACAGCATTCGATATAGGACCCTCATTTGATATTCATTCAGGGAAAAAATCTCCCATTCAGTACATGACACATTCACGACAGCAATATATTTATTAGGACCTGAAGTAGTGGGAGAGTGCAGTGGTGAAAATAATAGCAAAAAGTTCCTGAGATCTCAGTTTAATCCCCAAACTTGCAAGGTAGCATGCTTGGTTGCCTTGGACAACTTATTTAATCTCTCCATGCTTCATTTCCTGATGTATATGATAGAAGATTAGAGTCTACTTATACAAAACTTTGAGTTCAGGTCAGATCATTTAGTAATATTCTTTTCAGATCCATCCATTTTCCAGGATTTTTCTTAACTTTATTTTTCTTTGCAGTTAAATAAAATTCCATTGTTCATGTGTGAACACCTTATCCATCTACCTGGTTCTGTTTTCTTTTTACTGTGAATAAATCAGCATCATAGACATACACACATGTTTGTGACTGGATGTGGAGTTGTTTGTGTAAATGTCCAACAATTTCAGACTTATAGAGTCTCTTTGGGGGGACAAGTAACAGTTTTATCAAATCTGTTGCTTGTTTTTCATTTCCACTTTTCCTCTCATTTTTCCCTCATTTTCCACTCACTTTAGATGGTGTGTACATAAGTGGATGTCCATGTGGACCTGCACATGCTACATTTGGAGGCCACAAATTGTCACTCTGTATCTTTCTCAATTGTTCTTGAACTTATTTTTGAGGTGAAGGCTCTCTCCCTTAATCTGGGGTTCAATAATTCAACAAGACTAGATGTCCAGCAAGCTCCAAAGATCACCGTCTTTGACATCCCCAGCACTAGCATTATACACATGTACCATCATATCTGGCTTTCCCATGGGTGCAGGAAATCTGAACTCAAGTTCTCATCTTTGTCTGGCAAGGTCCTTACTCATTGAGCTGTCTCCTTACCACGGCTCTTTTATTTACAGAACCAAATCCTTAAATGTACAAACATTTTTAATTTGGTAAGACTGTCCCTTCTCTTTTATTTATTTATTTAAAACCATCTTTACTCAAATTTACATGGATATTACATATGACATACTTGTTCATTCTATAAAATCAATCTATAACATCTAACATACTTTGAGCCTCTGAGAAACCTCTGCAATAGTATTCTGCAAAGTCAAATCTCAGTGAACAAATGACATGTGTATTGGATATCTACCTCTGTCTCCTCTAGCCAATCAGTGCACTTCTTATGCTAGCTAATAATGTTGGCATATTCCATTGGCAAAATATAAATTATATTTTAAATTAAATGTGTTGATGTGTGTGTATACAAACATATAATGAATTTAATTACCCTTGCCCTGTCTCATCTCCCACTGCTATAAACCCTTAATTCTTCTTACAAATATCTTCTCCCACTGAGACCGGTGGCTCAGTGTCCAAGCTAAGAAAATTTTCTCTAACTCAGTGTAACAAAGATTTTATCTGACATTTTCTCAGATGATGTTGATGGCTTTGAATATTACACTTAATCTTCAATTCATTCATTCTTTCATTATTTATTTTAGGAATATATTGTTTATATTTTCATATGAAAATATGTATACAAAATGAAATATGTATACATTTTGGAACACTGAAGCGATCTGGTTAATATATGTATTACTTTCCATACTTAGATTTTTATAGTGAAAATACATAAAACTAACATACTAAGAAATTTTCAAGAATTTCACAGATTGTCGTATCTATTACCATCCTGTTGCAACACAACTTTTTAACCGAATTGTGATATCTAACAGAAACTTTTTACATGATCTATTTTTTGTTACTTTGTATATAAGCTGAGAAAAAATGGTTAAGGTTTATTCAGTTATTTCAGCATTATTTGTTACAATTATTATTCTTTCTCACTGAATTACCTCTATATAAGTAATTAATAATTTGACTCCTGATCCTTGATTCTTTTCCCTTCTCTTGGGCCTTTTCCCTCTGTTGGTTTGTCTCATACAGCTTAAATGTGATAGTGTTTTAACTTATTATATTTTATCATGTTATATTTTTTAAAAAAACAAATGAATGAACAGATGAATGATAACCTAGTCCCTAGGGTCAAGGTCAGCAACTGAACTGTCACGTACACCTGCTGAGAAAAGGAAATCATTTTTTTCCCAATGGAATGGCACTGGGTAAATCAACCAATTTAGGATAGACTTCACATTCAGGAGCAGTTGGCAAATATTTAATAGACTCCATAGTTTAGTTTTTGTGTGTGTCCTATTATTCGGTTATAGTCTGGTTTTTATTTGAGGGGATGATTTTACTTTCCTTTCTTGAGTTATTTGAGGGCACAGTTAATGCATTCAGCTTTTCTTTTTTTTTTTTTAGAAAGAACTTAAGGTTGGGTGGATAAAGAGGGGGAAAGAACCAGAAGGAATTGAAAGAGGGGAAAAATATGATCAAAATATATTTAAGTTTAAAACTTGCTTAATATAATAAAATAGCCACAAAATAACTTGAATTCAATTTTGGTATCTAAGTGATGACAATTTTCAAGCCCCACCTTCCTTTCACTTTTTGAAGCATAATAAGACAGGTAACTCTAGCAGGAATAATAAAATCCAGAGACAAATATTGGGGTTCAACCCAAAAACCAGAAAAGCAAAACAACCAAGCCACTAGAGAAGTCCTACCTCTACCAAGGCTGGGAGTAGTGGCATTTCTTAAAAAAAAAGAAAAAAAAAACTTGCCTGACAATCAGAGAGTAAAACAACCCCACTGGCCAGCCTTACAGACCAGGCAGGGGTAACACACACCTTTAATCTCAGTAGCCACACTAATTTGCCATAAAAACCAGGCAGTGCGTGCCTTTAATCCCAGTGGTATACACATTTGATCCCAGTGTTGAGAGGGTTATAAAACAGAAGGAAACAGCTCTCAGGTACAGTCTCATTCTAAGATTCTTGGAGGCAGGATCGCCATTTCAGACTGAGGTAGAGGTAAGAGCCAGTGGCTGGATGTTTTGCTTTTCTGACCTGCAGGTTGAACCCCAATTTCTCTCTCTGAATTTTTATTCATTGTGCTTCAGCTGGGTGGCTGCAAACTAAGCAGACTAAACCTCTCCTCTCATTTTATATTCCTTTTAGTGCTGGAATTAAAGGCATATGATTCCCTAGTACTGAAATTAAAAGTGTGAAGCACCAAGACCTGGATTTGTTTCTGCATTGATCTTGTGTAGCCCAGAGTGGCTTTGAACACAAAGAGATCCATCTGCCTCTGTCTCCCAAATCCTGGGATTAAATATATGTGCCACCATTTCTGATCTCTAGTGACTTAGCTTTGCCTCTGGTCTTAAGGCAAGATTTATTTATAAAATAAATACAAATAATATGCCACTACAGGTAACGCTGAAAACTCTAGGCCTTTCAAAGTCCCAGTCAGTGTATGGAGTAGGGGTTGTGAGGAGACTTTTCCTGGGGAGGCATAACACACATTACTACTTACTCCAGATCAAGAGCCCACAATAGACCCAAGCACAGATATCACCAAACTCCAACTTGGTGAGCCAATGAGTTATTGTGTAAACAGGTGATGAGTTACTTACAGGAGCAGAATTGACTAAAACACATCACCATTACCAAAACTCACCAGCGCAGATGATAGCTCACAAAAGTTTAGAATGTGGAGCACACTGCACAGCCTATAGGCAGCTGAACAGGTTGGAGAGTGCTCTTTCCTAGTGACTCTGGCCTAAACCCCTTCCAGGCAGTTGAGCAGGTTTCTGCTTCTTCCAGGAGGGTGGTCTGAGCTCAGCATCTTCTTTGCACCTTGTCTGATCTGAGAGAGTCTTCTTTGCAGCTTGGTTTGTTTGCCTTCGCTGGGGAGTGAGGGGGGTCTTCCGAATCTCGTCAATTTCAGAGACCTCCTGAAACTATTTTGAGTTGTTTGCTTTCTATGTTAAAGAACTTCTCTGTAAGATGAATGTTTCAATCAGTGGAGGAAATTGCTACGCTACAAAAGGTCTTTCCAGCGGTACCCTCTAACAACTAAGAAGTCCCAGTACACGTTCAGTCTTATTCAAGCATCCTATACACTATACAATGGCTAAAGGGCAGCAATAGGGTAATGGAGAAAATCTGGCCTGTTCTTCCATAGACTTCCTCATGTAACTAAGAAATTTACCCTCAGTGCTTGTTAGTGTGGAGAATATCATCATCCTATCAATTAATTAGCTAATTAATCATCAACCTATTAAGGTGTGGGAAGTCCTTCTGTCTATGTGTTGCTTTTATTGGTCAACGAATAAAGCTGTTTCAGCCAGTGGCTTAGCATAATAGGGCAAGGCTGGAACTCCAAGCAGATAGAGGAGGAGAGAGTAGGCAGAGTAAAAGAGAAGCCATGTAGGCACCACAGGAGACAGACACCCCCACTGAAGCCTGCTGGAACTTTGCCGATAGGCCACGACCTCTTGATGATGCACAGATTAAAGGAGATGGGTTAGTTTAGGATATAAGAGCTAGCTAGAAATCTGCTTAAGCTATTGGCCAAACAGTATTGCAAGGTTTCTGTGTGATTATTTAGAGTCTGGGCAGATGGGAACAAACAAACATCCTCCAACCAACACTACTATATTTAATAAGATGTCTATATGCTTCTAAGCAATAACCACAAACTATCTTTGTAATAAACCAATGGATAATATGAATAGAGGGATAGTCTTTTATTTTTGGTTGCTACCATTATTAGTTTAATGGATTTAATTGTGAAATTTCATTCAATATATATATATATAATATTATTTTGATCGCCTTCAATCCTCTATAATCATGTCATGTTCCCCTACCATTCTTCCCCATCACGTATATCAACACATCATTTTACCTCTACATGTATCTTAACTATTTATTTAAATGTCATTGTTATATGCAGCTATACATATAAAGGCACAAATACAGCCTGAGTACATTTAGTGTTTCTCATAAGTATACATACTTAGGAAAGAGAGTTGGTATTGCATAACCAATTAAGGGCTAATCTCTTGGAAGAGTGATTCTCTATCTCTTTGAAGTCATTAAGAGTCCTCTATAAGTCTTCACCTAGGGGTGGATTTTTGGCATCCACATTGGCATGTCAATTTGTCTTGTTATTATTAAATTCTTAGCTTGGGTGACTATATTGTTGAGAATTCCTGGGTGAAGTTTCCCTGACATGTAAAGAAGATACAATCTTGCAGCATAATTCCAGTCCTCTGGCTCCTATAATCTGTATGTCTCGACTTCTACAATGTTCTCTGAGATTTAGGTGGAGGGGTTGTATTTTATATGTTTCATCTGAGGCTGAGAACTCCATGGTCAGTTGCTCTCTGCATTTTTTATTGTTGTAGATTTCTTTAATTGTCTCCATTTACTGCAAAAGGGAGTTTTTTCATGAGCAAGGAGAGCTACATTTATCTATGGATACAAGGATTAATATTTAGAAGATAGTTAGAAATGTATATTGCTCGTGCTTAGTCTTCTGTAAAGACCATATACCATAAAGGAAATACAGTTTTTGTTGCAGCATGTGAAACATAAGCTACTATATTTAGGTCTTAGATGTCATGACTTTGCTAAGTCTATTAACCAGTTTTAATACTAATAATACCTTAAAGGTCTCTATGTATTTGACCTGTTGTCTGTGAAAAAACTCAGTTTACTTCCTTTCCAAAATATTTTCCTCTTAAGAATTTTTTCTTGCACTATTGTTCCTTAAAACATTGCTGAATTAATATTATTAGAGTGAATACCCTGCTTTGTCTGTGATATTAGGTGGAAAACATTTATTCTTTCATTCTTAGGAAAGGTGGATTTGAGTATCTTTTGCCCCAATTCTTCCTTCTATCTACTGGCATCCCTCTGTGCCTTTATTATGCTCTCTGAGACTCTGGATATTGCTATGTGTCTAACTTTGGCAAAGCCTCTAAACAACTATGAATCAATAAGAGATTGGAGAAAGTGTCTGTGTTTTTCCATGTACTCTCTTAACCTCTTCTATATCTCTAAAAACTATTTGTGCTAACCAGTTTAAAAAATTAAAGAAATACAGAATAAGTCAAGCTTCCCCACTATTGCCATAGTGATCCCCATCCCAGATGTATGAGCAAACCCTACCCAAACCAGCAAAAACACCCACAAGCTACAGATGACTTCCTGTAGGTACTTTGCAGGTCCAGGTGAGATTACCTGAGCCAGGTCAACAAACAGATTTATTGTTCGACGCTCATAAAATTTTATGATTGCTGGGATGCAACATTGCTGTGACACTAGGTGACTGGAGCAGCAGATTAGAGGAAGCCTATAGAAATCCCCATTTGTTCAGTCCAAGAACTTGGAATCTTTCCATACTTTCAAAGCAACACATGCTACCTGCTCTTTATGTAGCCATTGCAAAGAGAAGGCGATGAACTACTAATATTTTATTTTGAAGGAACTTTTCATGTTTAAAACTTCCATGTAACAATATTTACAGTAACCATGAAAACATTCTCTTTATGTGTAAATGGGGGTGGTGTTCAGAGTAGGAGCAAGCCAGGACTTTATAATCCCAAATAAATTCAGCCCATTGCTGCATGACATGAGTATGTGTCATTGGCCACATCCCCTTCTCTAGCTCCAAAAGCAGTCTCCCTTCACTGTATTCCATCACAAGAGAAGTGTCAGTGGTGCAAGAGCAACATTCCACTCTCAATTCCAATTTCACAGTTCAGTAAGGAACAAGTGTGAGCAGACAGTAGCTTGAGAAAAGAATGACAATCACAACCAATGAGGGAACCCAGTCATCTATTCTGCACTCTTCCTCCCCAAGGTCCTTTCAATATGTACAAGAAAAAAAAAAAACAGAGTGGGCATCAAGCCCTGAAAAGGTACCAGATACAGTTTTAACTTCTTCAAACGACTAGAGTCCAATCAGGCAGAGTCACAGGCTGCTATCTCTCCATTAATCTCTGGTTGTGTTTCTGCTTTAAGGTTTATTTTAAAAATAAGTTTCTCCTACAAGTCTGAGCAGCTGAAGGAGAGGGGACAGAGGACAATGAAAGTGACATCTGTCAACTAGCAGTATTTAAGCAGAGATGTGTGGAGTTCCATGGCTCTAAATGGTCCCGTTAAAATGTTGATGAGCAGTGAAACGTCTGATTAAATTTTAAACAGGGATAAATTGGTCAGTCCCTCCATAGGAAAAAGCTAATGGAGGAGTAGACTAACAAATTAAATGAATACTACACCGGGGCTAGTAAAGAGACAAGCTGGCACAGGCAGACCTGTCTACTGCCGAAGCATCACTGCTTCAGTGCAATCACAAAGAATATGCCTCCTGCAAGTGCTCCTGTGTTTCAAAGCCAGAAAAGGGATACATAAGGATTCAGAGGGTGTACTGAAAATTCCTAAGTATGATGGCAGTAGTTGGAAGGATAAATAGCCAGCTTGGGGTGTCTTTGGAAATTCATTTTGTCCTTGAACAATAGTGGGTCTTTTCTTATTTGTTCTGAGTGTCAAATGAACATTTTTGTAAGAGACAAAGTTATACCAATAAACAAATTTAAAGTCACTAGATTAATTTTCCAAAACTTTTATTTAACAGACTCAATGGAACAGGAAGTTTGGAGAAGTGCATGGGTCATAAGAGAAGATTAGAATAGTAGCTTGTGTCATAATGAAAACTTACAGCATTGTTCATCCCTCCAATTGTTTTAGAAAGACCAGAGAGTGAGTGACTCCTAATGACAAGTCTTCCACATTTGCAAAGATACATGGAATGGAACTATGGAGTAGGGGAAATCTGAAAATCGTTACTTCATCTTTACTGACCAGGAAGTGTTCTTCCTATGCACCAAAGAATGATGCAGAGTAGAACTCATTCTGATCGTAAAGGGCACCAAATTCAGAACTTGTATTTGATATTTCTTGTACCCTCTTAACATCTGTAATTACCACTCAATATATTTTCATTCTCTTATACTTTCTCCTTCTACCTACCTCCTCTTTCACATTGACAGATAACCTCATCATGTTTCGCAATCACATTGAAGAAGTCATGTTTAAGCTGTAGAAGAGGCATGCATGTGGCATGTTGTCTCTTTTATTTGGTTTCTTTTTAGATCTTATTCTTTCCCAAAAGGAAAGAATTCACCCAAGTGGGACAGATAGCTGAAGCAGTTTATTCATTTCAGGACACTCCACAGAAAAAGACTGGAGAAGTCTGACCTATAGCAGAGGTTAGCAGCATAATGGATTCAGAGCTATGGGAATTTAAGTCTCTTATGACCATTAAGAGGTGACTAGTATTTTCACGAATCTAGAACACATTTTCTTTCTCAAATAATGGTAGAAACAGACCACCCCTCATCTTCTAGGAATTTCTTCTGATGCTTTTGAAAAGTTCTTTGAATTTTCCTGCATCATGGAAATGTCTCCTGGATACTATGGGCCTGTAGGCTAAAGATGGATGCCCCAACAGTACAGAGGAACTTTGGGTGACTGTCCAGGCAGCGAGATGTCTCTGTCATTTTTAGAGTTTGGAAGTTGCTTATTTCTTGTTTACTTAGGTAATATCTTATCCTTCTGGAGTCTTTGATGGAGTTGAAGAATGGATAATTATAGTGATGGTTTTCCATTGTTATGATAAAAGATAAAATAGGTTGTAACTGTAATTC
>PVIU01014271.1:0-52666 GCA_004026605.1 Ondatra zibethicus
AAAAAAACAAAATAATATGTATTAAATAAAAAATTCTGTTAAGCACCATCCAACTTGTAGAAATGATCATTTTGTGAGAGCTTGGTCAGTTTCTTCATTTGCCTTCATGACCCGCTTCTGTATGTATAAAATAGGAATAGCCAGTGCTACTAAGCAAAGTTTGGGTAGGTAAACAAACAGGCTGACTGTTAAAGGAAACCCACACAGCTCCTGGCACTCTGACAGTGACTAATTACTGAATTTGTATTGATAAGCTGACTTGTTGTTAGACAATTAGAATTACTTTTGTCCTTCCAGAAGGCAAATTGGCATGAAGTAACCACTGTCCTTTTCTGTGAGTGCATCATCTCATCTGTAAACACAGCCTTAAGTAAAAAGTGGCTGTGTGTTTTTACTAAGTGCTACTTAATATGTCCATGATTTATTAAGATAACTAGGAGCCTGTGGTTCATTGTAATATGGTTTTTGTAGTATGGCTTACAGTTTTCAAAAATCGATTTGACACACTATTTTGTCTCTCTTTTCTGTATCAAGCCTAGGAACAATTCCCTCACATTCAACCAATCAGGCAAGTTTTGCTCTGTTGTGTGTTTTAAATTTTTTAAATTGTTTTTTTGCCCTTCACTTGGCAGTGGTTTTCATCCACATGACAGTAAAGTGTCTGGATGAAAAGTGCAGTGTTCAATCATGTGGATGTTTTGTCTACACAGGGCTTACATGTTTTGATGTTGTGTAGACAAAACATCCAGATAATTGATTTTCTTCCTTTTCATCCAGATGTTTCAGCATTATTTACACATATCTTGTGTCTGATTTGCTCAACATTGAGACAGGATGGAAACACAAGTCTGTGCGGTGACTTCTTATGACACAATAGGAGTACACAGAACTATCTGACAGAAGCTTGTTATTGCTCTGCATCAAAATGATTTGCTGATGAATATCTGTTGTGTCTTCTCTGTCCCTGGTACCTGCACTTACATAAGACAGCAAGTATGTAGGAAAACATGGGTGGGTACAGTGGATGCTTAAGGTAATGGTTTAGTTTATTTAGGATGGAGAGAAGGGGAAAGTAAGAAAATCTTGAATGGAATGCATTTCTTGCAGTGTTGAACCTAGAAGATATCAATGACTGCTTACAAAAGCAATTATGAACCCATTCCTCCCTTTATCCCATTCATATTGAGACTGAAAGCTAGGACCCTTATTTCCTACCTTAAGTTATGTGAAGATGCCAAGGAAACTAGATTTAGATAATAAGGTTGCAAAGGGAGGTGAGCTTTCTAAGAAATGTGATTTGCTTACCAGATTAAGATTAAGGGGAACACTATTGGCAATAGCTAAGAAATAGAATGAGTCTAAATGTCTATCACCAGATGAAGAAATAGAGAAAATATGTTACTTATACACAACAGAATGGTATTTAGCTCCATCAAAGAAAAGCAGAATTAACCACATGTACAAGAAAAAGGATGGGACTGCAGAACATTATGTTAAGTGAAGTAATCTACATTCAGAAATACAAATGGCATACTGTCTGTCATATTCAGAATCTAGGTTTAAATTGTATATGTGCTTAAATATATGTATGTCTCTGCATTTCATTAAATGGGAACGAGGATCTGAGGGAGGAGGAGGAAGAGATCTTAGGAGGGAGAGGAGGAAAGAGGGGAAGGTGTCACAAAGGGTGCCATGAAAGCAGAAGCAGAAGAGATCTGGTGGGGAAGCATTTAAGCAAGAGAGCCAGGGGTATAGGAGTTGTGAGTGGAGAAGAGAGATGCCTATGGATAAATGATCACATATACGTATGAACATGCGCACTGTTGAAGGTTAGCCATATTGACATTAGTTTAGAATGTCTTCATAGAAATGGAAAAAGACTTTCAACTATGGTGGCTCATGATGTACTAGGAGTTCAATGGCATGTTGGTTATAGTGTGTGATACTTCTATTGGATAAAACTGTCCCCCAAATGCCTGTGACATGAATCTCCTCACTTCTGCCTCCAGAACATATTCCATTCTGAAGACACCATGTGTGGCCAGACAAATGATTGAGACTTAATTTACAGAAGGAATTGTCAAATGTCACCAACCAACAAAGAATGTCCTGAACAAGGGACAAAGAAACTCATGCCATCAGGTGGATGGTTTTACCTTATTTTCTGTGTGAGGTAGTGTATGGAAACCCATGCCCTCAGGTGGATTTACCTTATAGACTGTATAAGGTAGTATGTGAGGGCAGCTTCAGAGGTCTTAAAATGTACAAGCGCTAACAGTCAGAATTTAGCATCCTCACACTGTTCTAAAGCAACATTCCCTGAGTCGCCTGAGGATTTAACTCTTTGGTGCCATGGGTTCAGTCGGGGAATGAGCATGAGGTATTGAAGAAGCAAAATGAAACACTTAGCGCAGATGCAATCTCCGGGCAGGCAATGTACCTGCCCGTTTACCAATGGGTCACAGGACACAGATGCAATATCTCTCTCTCCCCAATGAGCATTAAATGACATAATACACGTATAGAACCTGGCACAGTGGCTGTTACCTAGTTGTAATTCAATAAATGCTACCTGATATTATTATGGGTTAGACAATGAGTGCCCTGAACACTTACTCTTCTGTAGCCAATGTGCTTTCTCAAGTCTAGCCCTAAAGAATTTAGGTAGGAAGGTCTTGAAGGAATAAGTGAGATAACACGGTGGCGGCCTATAATGCTGGAAGTTCAGCAACATGTTGGATGCCATCTGCGGCACTTGCATTGGTTAAAATGGCAGCTGAGGTGCCCATCAGGGATTGTCTGATTACTCAGTCCTCTGGTTACAAGTCGGGCATCACATTACCTGGAAGCTAAGTTTTGCTTTTCCTTTCTTTCTTTCTCTCATTTTTTAAATTTATTAGATTCTTTAAAAAAAAAAACTACCAATCCAAATTCCCACTCCCTTCCCTCCTCCCATACCCTCTACACACCCTCCCACTCCACCCCCATCTAATCCTAAGGGAGGGTGAGGCACATTGCTTTGTGGAAGGTCCAAGGCCCTCCCTACTGTATCTAGGCTGAGCAAGGTATACACCCATAGAGAATAGGATCCCCAAAAGCCAGTACGTGCAGCAGAGATAAATCCCGGTGCCATGGCCAGTGGCCCCTCAGTCTGCCCCAGCCATACAACTGTCAATCACATTCAGAGGGTCTAGTTTGGTCCTATGCTTGTTCCTTCCCAGTCCAGCTGGAGTTGGTGAGCTCCCATTAGCTCAGGTAAACTGTTTCAGTGGATGAACCCTTCATGGTCTTTTTCTGCTTTTTCATAGGTGAACTTACCACAATGAATGAGTTAGTTCCATTCTACATTCATAAGCCCTTTGTCTTATGAACTGTTTGTAGCTTAAGAAAAGAAATTAAAGACATAATGAATACCCAAAGGAAGGCTCACACACTGGTCTCTAGATTCAAGTGGAATCTCATTCCAGTGAATTCAGCTTACTGTGTGTTTTAACAAAATAACTGCTCAGGAAGTTCTTTATGTTCTGAATTCTCACATTTTAATAATATCTTGAGCTCTTGGCTAAAAGTTGGAATCTGCCATTCAATTCCCCACTTAGGGAAAGCAGCTGGAGTGAGGGAACATGAAGCCCAGCTCTTTTATTTATGCAGCAGATAATGCTTTCTACGAGTCTGCCAAAGCAAGACAGTCGGTTTCTAGGAACTGGCCTTGGAGTTTCTGCTTGGGACCGTGAATATCAGGAATCCATCCCTAATGCAAAACAAACAGAGGATCTCTGCTTCTCCCGTGCATTCCTTGCGTATTTGTATTTGAATGGAGTCTGTAGAGACTTTTTTTTCCCCTGCACACTTTACATTCACAGGGAACACACAGGAAAACCTTATCTGAGGGCTGGGGATAGAAGAGCCAACAGGAAGTTCATTCTGACCACTTCTTGTCCTTGATCCTGCGGCTCCTCTGCGGTCTAGGTGGCTTAGTGTCCCGGTCTACCTTCAGTTATCAGCCGCTCATGTTTGCTTTGCTTCTCCGGGGATAGAAGGTCACCTTGCTCCTAGTCTCCTCATCCCTAATCTGTGGGGATGCAGTTTCTCTAGTGACCCTGGGGATACAAAGCCAATCCATCTTCTTCTACAGTCATGTAAATTCATTAATTTCTAAGAAGGCTATTTGAAATAGAAGTCTCCAAGAAAGCTTCAGTAACATTTGTTGTCCAACTGTATTCAGGCCATCTTACCCTCCTGCTGGTCCAGTTTCTTAACCTCCAGAGCAGCAGTGACTTCCCAACACATAACAAAGCTACACAGGAATTCATGGTGTGTGTATGTTTATAAGTGTGTGCATGTGTATATGTGTTTATATATGTGTGTATACATATGTGTGTATGGATGTGTATATTTATATATGTGTGTATGTATATGTGTGTTTGTATATATAAGTATGTGTGTATGTGTATGTACATGTGTACATATGTGTATGTGTGTATATATGTATGCATGTATATATGTGTTGGGGTGTTGTACCACGTGAGTGAGGCCTCTTGCCTTATGCCCTACCAATACATCTCAAAGATACTTCCAAACTAGAAACATTTCTGAAAACAAAAGAACATTTCTTTTCAATGAAACATTTTTTTTTATTTTTTCTATTTTACATACCAGCCCCAGTTCACCCTGTCTCCCCTTCTTCTTCTCCCCCATCCCTGCATCCAACCCCCATTCACTCCTCAGAGGGGTAAGGCCTCCTCTGGGGAGTCAACAAAGTCTGGCATACCAAGTTGAGACAGGAACAAGCCCCTGCCCGCTGTATCAAGTCTGAGACATTTTGAGAATACTTGTTTTTCACAGGAGAAAAGACATAGTGTACTTGGGCCCAGCATACTCTCTATCCAGTTTCTCCCTGACTTTGTCCGCTCCACCCACCATAACTAAATTCCATGGACTGGGTGGCTTAAACAGTAGAGAGTAAATGTTCAGTCCTGGACATTGAAAGTCTGAGATCAATGTAGCAATGCAGATTGTTTCTGATAAGATCTCCTTCTCTTCCTTTTTCCTAGGTCCTCATATAGTAGAGAGAAAGCTACTAAGTTTTTTCTTCCTAGAACAGCAATAGGTGTATTCTTAGGGCTGTGCCTTCATGATCTCATTTAAACAAGCATTCCCCTAAAGGATCCCTGCCTAATACTATTACATCGACAGCAGCAAAGGGTGGAGATGATAAAATTTAAAATGTGAATGGAGGAATAAGACACTGACTCAATCCATAGCACTTCTAATTGGTAACATTGATTAATATTAAAACATCGCATCTTCCCAGTCAATGCAGAATAGTTCCATCTTCCCAAGGGGCTACACTATCCTTTTAGAACAAAACCATCTATACCACTGCCCACACCTCAGCATCTGGAACTCCTAGTCAGCTCTTAATCTATAACTTTTTCATTTTGGAAATGTTATATAAATGTATAAAATTATAGACTTGATGTGAACCACCCCCCACAGACTCATGTTTACTGTACTATTTCCTAAATTATGGCATTATGTGGAGAAGTTGTGAGATCATTTGCATGTAGAGTTCTGCTAGAAGACATGGGTTTCTGGGGCTGGACTTGAGGTTCACAGTGCAACTCCACTTCCTGTCCACTTGCTTCCTGTTCTACTGAGAATGTGAAGTGAGCCATCCTAGGCACGTGCTCCTGTGCCTTGGAGCCACCTTTGATTGTGTCTTTTCCTGCTGTGATGGGTTGTATACCCCACTCATAATCCAAATAGACCCTTCCTCCATGAAGTTGATTGTGTCAGGTATTCTATGATGGCAATGACAAGAGTAATTAGTACAAAATGAATACATGTGGCTGATGTTTAGAACTGTGCTTTTGGCTCAGATAGTTCTAGGAATATTTTCCCAGGTTGCATGGGTCACTGGGGACATGCCACAGTTTGTTCAAACATTCCTTCACTGAAAGACTTCTACGTGGCTTCTATTTCATGGCTATTGTAAATAAAGCTGCTGGTAAAATCCATATATGCTTTGGTACAGACATAAGTATCTACTTTTATGGAATAAATGTCTAAGCATATAATTACTGGATCACACGATAACTACAAGTTTGGTTTCTTAAAAAGGGAGCACTGCTAAACTGTAAGATCCACTTTGTCTTCATTCTCTTTCATCATTTGATTTTTTTTTCTATTTTTAAAAAATTTTGAGTTACTGTTATTTTAAAGGAATAAGAGGTAGTTTATTCTGGAGGCATTTGAATGACTATGGCCCAGGAACACAGATTTCGGTTACCCCAAATTCCAGGTTCCAATGTGGAAGCAGTGCCATGAAGTTTTATGGTTTTTACAGAACAAAGAAAGTCACAATTCAAGGCAATCTTAAAATACATGGGTGTGGGGGGATTCAACAGAGGCACAGCTAGACCACTGTGAGGGAAGGTTTTCTATAGGCCCGAGATGCTGTCCAATGGCAATCTTAGCTGTTACATTGGTGGAAGCTAGCGGGCTACAAGGTTAATAAATTCCATGATTAGTCACATGGTGTTAGTTCTGATATAGAAGAGGGCACGGAATGGCTGTTATTGAGGGCTACAACTAGCCCAAGATAAAGGGACAGACCTCTGGACCTGCAACGTTCCTGTCCCTCCACAGAACTGCAGTTCTGTCTGTCTCTGCAGGCACAGCTTCTCTCCAGGAGTTTTACATGCAGTTTCCCCGTGTACCCAGCATCACATTTTGAGCATGCGGAGGCCACAAAATATTTGTTAAGCAATATAAGATCCCTCATTGTTAGGAAGACTGATTCTTTGGGTGTGGGGTACATGAGTTTGAGTAGTGGACAGGTCAGCAGTCTTTAGGAGAGAGGAATAGATGATAAAGAACCCTAGGAAAAGGACTATTGACCATATAAAAGCTGTCAGCCACCATGTTCTGGACCCGGACTTTCTTTCTTTTATATTCTCTCTGTTTCTGATGTAACATGGACATATGACATAAATTACTATTACTATGCTTAATGTTGAGCAATCATGAACACAACTTGACTTAATGGAATGAGGATTACAGGTAAAACAAATTTGGAATATTTTGATTGGGGTCTATTCATGACTTGTGGTTTAATTTGAAGTCACATGGTGGCTAAAAACGTTGGCATATTTTTGTGTTAGTTTGCTGTTGGTAGATTCTCTCCAGTGTAGTGGCTTTCATGTTCTATCTTTTGCCTAATTTGATTGCTTTTATTAGAGGTTTAGGATTTTATAAAAAGACCCAAACATTCAAATAACAGAGATGACAGTGCGTTGTCAAATCTGTGGTTTTCAAACACATTCTCCCCTTGTCCTTCCTTTTACATGCTTCATGGAGCAGACACTGCTAATTTAAATGCAATATAATTTAAAATTATCTTCTTACACAGTTCAGGCTTTTGTTTTCAAATCTAAGATTTGTTTTATAACCCCAGCTCATAAGACTTTTTTCACTTTCTAAATCTTTTCGATTTCATGTCTTATATTTAAGTTTGTGGGGGGTTTTTTGAGTTAAATTTTGGTGAGACTTACATAAGGTTTATTTGTGCATACTTTTTGTGCTTATGAACACATAATTCTCCATGTCCCATTAGTTTAAAAAGCGTTTTTTTCCCAAATCTTTTTCTTCTTTCCCCTGTGTCCTTCCTTCCTTCCTTCCTTCCTTCCTTCCTTCCTTCCTTCCTTCCTTCCTTCCTTCCTTCCTTCCCTCTCTCAAAACAAGCTGGATGAATGTGTATAGCTCCATTTCTGGTTGTCTGGCTTGTTCCACTAACTATGCCTCCATTTCTCTGTTATCACAACAGTCATGACTGATGCCATGATGTTACAAGTCCCAGGTTGTGTCTAGTCCTTCCTTCTTCCTAGTTCTTTCTTCCTTTCAGCCCTCTAACATCTTTTACTTTTTATGAAATAAAGTTGGTTTTATAAGAAAAAGTTTTAACATAGATTAAGCAGTGTGAAGAGAGAAGGGAGAGATCTTCCTTTTCCATATTATCATATGTTTTACAATAGTACATTTATGTCATCAAGAAGCTGTCATAGTATTTTAATAGAAATCATACTGCACTCATATGGCAGTCAAGGAGAATTAACATTCTTTTATGAGTATTTCGATCTATGAATCTCATTTATTTCTCATTTATTTCAACTTTGAGTTCTTTTGTCAGTGTAATTTTAAACATAAAAATTCCATTTGTACTTTATAAAACTGATAGCTAGTAATTTTGTTTTAAAGTATCTGTAAATGGCACCATATTTTAGCTAATTATGATTCCATATGCTCATTGTTATTACACATAAACACAACTGAATTTCTGAGTTTATCCTGTATTCTGCATCCTTGTGCTAGCTGACAAGTTCTGGCAGTGTGAGTTTCCCTCATTTGAGATGGTTTTGTTTCTCCTTCGATTTTCCTAGACCTTGAGCTCTAGTTTTACTTTTCCTTACATTCAGCTCTTAAAAACCTTGCATGGCTTCTTCCAGATCTTCTTGCTGTCTCAGCTACCTACTGCCATTTGAACTCCATTTCTATAGATAAGGCAGTATTTGCTCATTGCTTTACAGGTTGTTTCTTGATCTTAATTCATAACTCTGCCAGTGACCGGTCTCTGAATTGACATGAGTTTATTCAGAGTTTCACTAAACTTCCTGGATCATTTCTTAAACCATTTTTTCTCAGTGGTTTTTTTCCAGTACTTTTCTTCCAGCTCTGCTTGCTTTTTTTCTATCAATTTGAGATGGAGACGTAAGGGTTGACTTTATTCTTACTGTGCATACACTGGGAATATACAAGGATATAAAAGCAACAGGATATATAAGATATTTAAGGAATCAGCTTAAGCAATAATAGATGTTTGACAAGACCAAAGTGGGTTACACTTGGCCCAGCAGACTAGAGACTCAGGGAAGATTTGGACTGAGAGAAATCCTTGCAGGGAAGCCAGTCTTCTACTGATTAGATGAGGCCAACCGCATTCTGGACAACAATCTACATTATTCAAAGTATAGCAATGTACATCTTAGTCTTTTCTAAAGGTACTTTTATAGAAACATCTAGCATAGTTTTTGAACAGATATCAGAATGTGTTGTCTAAACAAATAAAATTGATCACCATGCATCTGTTGGTCCCAAAGATACAGATACAGGTCAAGGTGTTTTGTCTGCATTGTTTGGATGGAATAATTCTAGCTGTTCTAGTTTCCATTGTCTGATTTCTTTTTCTCTAGTCTGTTCTGCAATGCCTCTCCTTAAGTTTATAATTTGTTGCTGTATTTTTAACTCATTCATTCTGTTTGGCTCTATTTTCTTTATTTTTAAGATTTTATTTATTTATTATGTATACAGTGTTCTGCCTGCATAAATGCTTGCATGCAGAAGGGGCACCAGATCTCATTACAGATAGTTGTGAGTTTCCATTTAGTTGCTGGGAATTGAACTCGGGACCTCTGGAAGAGCAGCCTGTGCTCTTATCGTCTAAGCCATCTCTCCAGCCCTTGGCTCTGGTTTAATCTCTGATGAAAAAGTGTCTTTTTTGCTGAGAATCTCTGTCTTTCATTTGTCTCCAGCAGCTTCCTAACTGCTGGCTAAGGATGATTGATCCAAATAATGGTAGTATGATTCTCTGTGTGAGACTCTACACACTCATTTAGATGTTTGACAACTCAATTTTCTTTAAAATCTGCTTCTTTGGGTTTTATGTTATCAGTCTCTGGGTTATTGAAGTCTCTTATTCTGGCTGCTTGTCTGGGACAGATGCAACAACATTTCCACAAAGAAGTAAATGCCCAAGTTTCTCCCTATATATCCTTTAATAGTAATGAGAGTAAAAGTCACCAGTGCTGAGCAGATGTGGGGTTTCCCTCTCCTAAAGGGGTATCTCAACCTGGTCACAGGGTGTAAATATTTCTTTGCTATTGCCCACCCTGCCTCTGGTAACACTGTGGTGCATGATGATGTTAAGCAGTGGTCAGGTTTCTGACTATCCACTTTGCCATCTGCAACATGACTCCAACTTGGAGGTAGACAACCATTCCTCAATGCTGGGGTAGGATGGAATTAAATTTTTAGTCAGTCTCTATGATATCTCCATAGTTGAAGTTTGGGCACTTCAGTGTTTTCTGGGTAGGAGGGAATCTGGCTCTGTACTGAATCAAAGGATTTTCTTGTCCTTCAGTTAAAGAAAATGGGATTTCTGGAAAAGAGGGAATGGGATTACAATAAATCCTTTTGGTCTAACTCTTTATTTCTAAAGTGGATTGCTGGCTTCTTTGATTCCACATCCAGGATATGTGAAAAAGAGAGGAAAATTAAATCAAGGGAATTCATCACTGTTATTCCTTAATCATAAAATATTTGCTTGGATTTTATAATCCCTCTACCTTTCAAACTATTCTTAGGCTTCCTCTATAACTAATGTCTATATTTGTAAGCTATACTTCCTAGAAGTAACAGGAACACATGTCCCTGCCCATTATTTCCGGAAGCCAATGTTTACAAAAGCTCATTTTTATTGAAGGTATGTAAGAAGGCAAACAGAAATATTGGTTTGATATAACTACAGAAGGGATTTGCCTCACCACTAAGCTAGAAGTCATATCAGTAGCTCATAACTAAATTCTCCTTATAGAATTATACTTTTACTTTTTAAATTTTTTTCTCTTTTTTATTGATTTTTATTGAGCTCTACATTTTTTATCTGCTCCCCTACTTGCCTCTCCTCTCCCCTTCAACCCTCTCCTAAAATCATGCAAAATCTCTGCAAAATCATGGAGAAAGTACCCAAATGATTTCCTTTTAATTTTGCTATGTTCCTTTTTAATATCTTGTAATGACATCACAGCCTGTGTTTTGAATAAAGTCAATATTTTTGGTAACTTTCATAAAGCTCTTTAGAAGGATATTTCCACTTCTGGTGATGGAGAACTGACTTCCCCATAAATGATGGGAAAGCAGGAAAAAATATGTTATACAAAGATTCCATGTGTTGAGCAACAGAAGGCAGTGCAGAACTGCGATTCCTGAAAACAAAAGTAAAGTTGGGACTGGATGATTGGCTCAGTTGATAAAGCGCTTACCTAATAAATCTGAGAGCCTAATCCAGGCATGTTGGCAGACATCACTAATTCCAAACGTTTTGGTGAGACTGTTTTCATAGAAGGAGTCTAGAAGTGTTCCTTCTGTTTCTATTTTTTAAAAAATAGTTCAAGAAGTATCAGTTGTAGATCTGCTTAGAAAGGCTGCTATAATTCTGCTGTGTTTATTACAATACTAAACATACACCTGTCTATTAGTAAGTGTGTTTCTTGGGAATTAATTCTATTCACAGACTTATAATGTTCATAGCAGTTCAGTGCATTGTAGCCACAAACTGAAGATAGCCCAAATCTTTATCAGCCAATGAATAGAAAATCAAATAGTGATTTAGTCTTTTAAAACTATATAACTTTGTAGTGAAGGGAACACACACACACACGCTCACACACACATTACTGATGCACATAATATTTTGTCCACAGAAAGGACATGTGATCCACAAAAGATATTAGACACAAGTGATTATAATACTGCATCCTTCAGGCTTCCATTGGCATGAAATTTTAGAAAATGCAAAGCTAAAAATGGAGAGAATATTCCTAGTTAATGGGCTTCAGGGAGAGGATTAACCAACAGGAGCATGGAACATCATGAAGGGCATGTTGTATCATCAATGGGCAAGAGGCCTGCAGCCAACATTCCTTAAAGCATTCATTGTTTAGAATTATGAATATTTTATCTTCGCATTATATTACATTGAAGTTGATTCTAATATCTAATGCAAACAACTCAAAATGTATGGTTGAGAAGGGGAGTGAAGTATAATAGTAAGTAGGTTTCCAGATAAGTAATACTGAATAAATAGTGTATTTCACAATACTGAAAGTATTGTGACACAAACATTTATCATGACAATGTTTTCAAGCTTACTTGACTGCCTGTTTAGAGACCTTAAAATTTTTTGAAGTAGCTTGTACCAGCACATTTACTTCCCTTTAAAAGAGACAATATAAAATGTTTTTAATGCTTTTTTAGTGTTGGGGGTGGAAGAATTTCTTTTTTCTCAAATTGTACGCTGGAAATATCCAAGAAAAGCTTCATGAGCTACCATAATTTTTATAGTAACTGTCTAATTATTAATTTTTCACTTATAAGTTAGAAATTTGAAAAGTTTGCTGATAGAGTCTCAATATGATGGTAAGACAGAAACAACAGTGCAAGGGCTGGAGAGACCTATTGATGCCATGGCATGATTGTCATTAATCACTCTTTTGCGACGATGTAAAGTGGAGTGTGGATTGTATTGAATACTCTGAGAAGTTCGATATGCTAAAGCCATGGAATTGTCACCACTGAGAGCTATACATGAAAGTGGGATGAGCACATGAGAGAGAGAGAGAGAGAGAGAGAGAGAGAGAGAGAGAGAGAGAGAGAGGAGGGACAGAGCCATTTAAACCTTTGACCTTGGATATGGAACTTGAGGATTTTTAGTTTACCCTGCTTGCTTTGATGTTTCTTTGTTTTTTCTTCCCTATTCTCTGATTCCTCCCTTTAGGAAGGGTAATGTATGTTTTATCTCACTGGATGTTTTCAGTCTGTAATGTGCTTTTGATTTCATAGGGGATTATAATTAAGAGATCGCCTTGAGTTTCAGAAGAAATTTTGGATATTGGACTTTCAAATGGCATTGAGACTAAAAGATTATGATGACTTTGGAATTTGAACTAATTATGTTTTGCACTATGATATGGCCACAGCCTAGGGAGATCAGGAAGTATAATATGGTGGTTTGAATAAGAATGGCCTCATAAACCCATATGTTTTGAGTATTTGACACCCACTTGGTGGAAATGTTTAGAAGGTATGAGGTGTGGCCTTATTGGAAGAGGTGAATTACTGGGGGTAGGCTTGAGCTTTCAAAAGACTGGTGTGCTGTCTGGCTTTATGTCAAGTTGACCCAAGCTAGAGTCATGTGATGTGGGAGTCCCTCTGTGTGCTGTGATTACCATTAATGAATAAAGAAACTGCCTTGGCCTGTTGATAGGGCAGAGCTTAGGTAGGCAGGGAAACCTGGACTGAATGCTGGGAGAAGGAAGGCGGAATCAGGGGACACCATGAAGCTGCCACTGCTAAAGACAGATGAGCTGAAACTTTGCTGGAGGCCATGACCTTGTGGTGATACACAGATTACTAGAAATGGGTTAAACTAAGACGTAAGAGTTAGCCAATAAGAAGTTAGAGCTAATGAGCCAAGCAGTGATTTAATTAATACAGTTTCTGTGTGGTTATTTTGGTTCTGAGTGGCTGGGACCAACAAGCAGCTCCCCCGACAGTCATGTGAGAGGAGGCAGTCTAAATTGAGAAAATGCCCCTGTAAGATCTGGCTGTAGGGAAGCCTTTAGGGTGTTTTCTTAAATTGTGATTGATATGAGAGGGTCTATCATATTGTGTATGATCCAGAGTTCTATAAGAAAGCAGGCTGTGCGAGCCATGATGAGCAAGTCAGTAAGCAGCACCCCTTTAGGACCTCAGCATCAGCTCCTACCTCCAGGTTTCTGCCCAGTTGGCATTCCTGTCCTGCCTTCCTTCAACATTGGACTATGTTGTCAAAGTGTAAACCAAATAAACCTTTCTTTCCCTTTTGGTCGTGGTGTCTCATCACAGCAATAAGAACTCTGACTAAGACAGCAGGAGTCGTTCCCAGTATGCTCTGTGCTTCCTGCTTGAGATTCACGATGTTAATCCATCAGCGGTTCCTGCTGCCATGCCTTTGCTTGGCCATCATGAACTCCAACCCTCTAAAACCTCAAGTCCAATAAAATACTTTCTTTTATACCTGTGCTCTATGCCTTTCTATGAGAACTCTGAATAAATAACACTGGATTTTTGTTTCATGGAAATGACCCCTCTGTATTATCACCTAGTCACCTTTACAATGTAAAACCTTGGTATTCAAGGGGTCCTTACCTAGGATCTCTATATGTAGCTGCAAAGACTGTGAATCATGGTTCTGCCAAGGATACCAGCGAGAACAATCCCGTGAACATGAAAATAAAACCTTCTACAGTAAAAGACCGGATTGTAGTAATTAAGGATCTCAGATGAGGAGTGTGTCCCCAAGATTATGTGGGTGGATCACAAGCAACTTTTTAAGACAGTGACAGAAGGGTCAAACACTGAGAGGAAAGCTGTAAGGGTTGGAGCAGTGGTGAGAGGAGAGAAGGTAGGATTGGCCACTGGGTTTGAAGATGGATGATGTTTAGAAAGGCAGAGTGCCTCAAAGCTAGTTAAGGCAAAGAGATAAAGTCCTCCCAAAAGACAAGGAACACAGGCTTTCTAACACCTTGACATTAGCCTAGTGAAAACAATTTTGGACTTCCTTCTTCTAGAATAAATTCATATTATTTACAACCACTAAATTTTCAGCAATGATCTGCTTTAAAGCATTGCAAATTAATCTACTTATGCTGCCTATGGATACCACCTGCATGGATTATAGTCTAAATCACTCCCTAAAATAGTATAGTGGAGTCTACATGTATCTTCCAGGAGGAAGAAAGACTAGGGAAATGCAGAAAAGTATAAAATGGCAGAGAAATGCTCCTAGATTTCCTCTCTTGTTTCCCATCCATCACTGTAGGGCATCAAGGCTTCTTCCTGTGCTAAGCATCAGGAAGGAGGCAGGTATTGGCTCCTTCCAAGCCCTACAACTTTCTCTCTAGAGTAGATGCATTCCAACTCAAGTAGATCTAGGAAATCCAGAAAGAATCATGCCAGGTTGGAAGACAAGACGAGGAACTTTGCCTGACCAGCTCACTACACCCCCAAAAGGGATAGTTCTCACATAGTGGGTCTTCAGCAAGTGCTTTAGGAGATCCCTGTCCTCAGTCACTCTCCTTATCTTCAGTCTCCATTTCCCTTTCAAACTCATTGTCCTCAGCTTCCTCCAAAAGGAGTCCTGGCTGCCTCCCCTGTTGGGGTTTGTGAGCTCATTCTGCAGGAAGTAGCTACTGTTCTTCTGGAACTAGCGCTCAAGTTCTCACATTTATTGCACTGTCTTAAGGTGGACTCTTTGTACCCACTTTGTCTCATTGACAACACAGAATTATGTCAGCTCCCAAGTGATCAATGAATAAAATACACTGCTTCAAGTTTTTTTTTCTCCTAATGTGCACTTGAGCTGAGCTGTATGGGGCAAATTCTTCCACCTACAAGCTTTGAACCTTCTCCCTCACATCAAATACCACTAAGGCATCCTACATAAGGAGGATGGTGACATCTTGTCATGATTTCTGACCCCTGAATTAATAGAGAATTATGAAAACCCTGCCAACACTGCCTCCTCTTTCTTTCTAAGGCAATTTAAGATCTAGCTAGTATTCCAGGTTGGCCTGAAACTCATATTAATCCTCCTTTCTCATTCTCCAAAGTACTGGGATAATAGGAAAAGTACTGGAGGAGTTATATGATTACATCACTTTCTGTAGATGCTTTCTTGCCCTCAACTTTACTTCCCAGTAGAAGACAGGAGATGTTCCTGATGGCCATCTGGAGAAGTGACAGAATTTAGAATAAGAATTCTTCCATTTATCATGGACACCAGAGGAACAGGAATAAGTGCTCCTATAAAACACCCCCAGCTAATGAGGTGGTGAACTAATTGAGAAGAATGGAAGGAGTCTAAATTTCTTGCAATTCTGTGGGCATGGCCTGAATCACAAGAAAACATCTTGTGGCAGTTCTTTCCAAATTGTTTTTCCTCTAGGCTGCTGTCATCTGGAGAAGCATGCTAAGTATGCTATTTTTCTTGTTAAACAGGTAGAGCTAATTGCATGCATTATTTTTTTTAATTTTTTCCCCAAAAGGTTCAATCCTTTGTAACAATATATAGTGAAGATGTAGTGTTCTTAAATGAAGAAAATTACTCAGAAATTTGTTGATGAAAAGAAGTGATTTTATTTTCTATATTTTCTTGCAATTATCCATGTGCTGGAGACCACATTCTAATAGTTTGTCCCAGAACAGAAGACCTGGAAGGAAGACAGACTTCTGTCCTAGAGTACTACAGCACATTGACCACATTACTTAAGATGAGAAAATTGGACGAGTTAATTTTTAAAAATGATTCCTTACAGTCCTCAAATTAGTTAAACTTCTCAACTTGAAACAGAATGAGTCTTACTTGGAAGCATCACGTTTGGAAGACTGGAAATTCTTAAAAGCTGAGAGAATGGTTCTGGCAAGGGAAAATGGCAATTAGAAACACCACAAACAATAGACAGGGGCAAAAATCTGAAACTCAATAGCAACCTCTTGATAAACACAGTTTAAAATAGCTACTTCTTTTGTTCTAATTATGCAACCCTGCAAACTTGTTTGCATAGCTTGAAGTTTTTTGAACTGCTGCTTGGCCTTCTGTCATGACATCTGCCCATCATTAACCACAGAAATATCGTATTAATGTCATTATAAATCCATGGATGGTGTTCCCTCTTCTAATACTTTGTGGTTGAATACTGTGTGCTCTGGAATGCTGATAAACCAAAGGGACTGTCCTCTCTTTACTAGACTGTTTTTGAAGCCATATTTTCTTTTGAATGTTTTTGTCATGACTTTGAACCAAGATAGTTTGGCCATAAGTACGTGATGTTATTTTAAAACGATGAAAATAACAGTTGGTTCAAATCTCCTCAAAGCTTTTATAGGCAGCAGAGTATTTCTTCCCTTCAGCAGTTTCAAGAGACTCTGTATAAATAGCAGACTTAAGGAGTATCAGTCAATAACTTGGTCCTCAAATTTATGTGCTGCAAGACTTTCTGTGTGGAAACAGAAGTCTTAGAAGGCAGTGAGTCAAATGAATACTCTGTTACTATGATCACTAATGAGTTAAGTACACATTAGTACACTAATCCTTCTTTCCTATAATGCTATGTTAATTCAAATGTGTGTACATCAGAATGATACAGTTTCTTTTCTTGGTTTACTGTTAATGTATACTTGTGTGACAGGGCAAGACAGTGCAGAGGTTCCTCCATCTCTTACTTTGGATTTAACTAGAATTTAATCTCCCTGATGGAGGATCTCATGGAAAATTGTTTGATTCTATTCTATGAACCTGAGGTCAAGATACCCCTGTTAACTTACTTTAACGTCTGTTAAACTGTCTGTTTGTGCAGAAGCCCCTGTAGCTAACTGCTTATCTTAACTTATGTTACACTGCTTGCTTGAGGAAAGCCTATCCTTGTTGCTGTAGAGCAAGATAGCAGGATATGGTTTTGCCTTTGAAAACCCCTTAGTATAAATGAATGGGACTATGCTTAGATTCAGAATACCCAAGTGTCATCACAGTTGGCTGGAATCAATACTTTCAACTGGATATAAACTATGCCTTAATGACCATATCTAGCAGGGACCTTGTAACATAAATTTTCATTGGATGTAAAATTGTTCAAAGTGAGGAAATAGGCACAATATGCATATGTCTTAGTTTCCATGGTACTATGTAAAGAGGGTGCCTATTTTACCCTCTGATCTCCCAAGCTCTATTTTAATCATGTGGGCTTGTAGGTCTTGTGTATAAACCACATTTACCATTGTTTTCTGCCATTGCTCTATTCAGAAATGGTTTATCAACAGAGCCAATAACATAGAGAAAGTCATAGTCCTTTATACCTCCTGAGCTTTGGTAAGTTCTCAAGTGTTCTACGGCTTATGGAATTTGTCATGAAACACTTTGTGATTGAGTAAATGAGTTGGCATACTTAAATAAGAAAAGATACTTTACCACACAAGGTAAAATAGAGTATAACCCAAATATCAAGTTGGAGCAGTATCTTCAAAAGCCATTGAGTCTCTATCTAAGCTCCCTGAAGAGTTCTATAACTTAAAAGTTACATATTTATTTTGCTGTAAACCAAGACAGTGGAGAATGTGTGACATGGATTTACTATTCTCACACAAGGAATAAGAATATGCAATTATACATAATAATACTTAAGACCAACCTTGAATGCAGGCACCACCATCCCATGGACTGGGATCCCACCCATACTGGACAGAAAGGAGAAAGCAAGCATTGCCCTACCTTCCTTCTCTGTTTCCAGACTGCCGACACACTGTGGCCATCACCTCAAACTCCCATCATGATGTCTCTCCTGTTTTCATAGACAGCACCCTCAAACTGTGAGTTATAGCAACCCCTTTCTTCAACAAATCACTTTTACTGAGTATTTTTTGTCCAAGCCGTGAGAAAAATAATAAGGCACTAAGTTCTAGATGACTTTATATGTGCACAAAGATTCATTAGAAAAGGGTTGTGACATTAAAATTGTTTACCTGATAGTACTTTATGGACTGACAGACATTTTGATTTTTCCCTCTGAGACTGTGGTGTGATGTCACAGCAAAGCAAACTCTGGCATCTCACAAGTGTGACTTCATCTTATCATATTAGAGAAACACAAGGACACTGAGGTCAAGAAGCCATGAGCATGGGTGCTTTAGGGCTGTACTGTGAGATCCCCAGTACTGAGTGATCCTCACAATGAACAGACATCACACACATGGAAATAAGAAAGAACAGAAAGGCTTCTAAGTGCCCCTCCATCACATTGGCTATTTTATTTTAAAAACTGTACATTTATGGGGGAGTAGCAATATACCTTAAACTATGTCACCATGCAGACCACATGAGATCCCTTCTCTTATATTTTAGGTTTTCATACTTATTTTCAAAATGAGGAAAAACCGGAACAACTATTAGTACAGCTCATGTGTGCCTGGGAGACACATACATTTCTTCGGTTAAATTGCTGCGTTGAATAAAACTGAACAGCCAAATATAAGAGGTGGTTTTTTGATTATTCATGGCTACTCAGAATTACTTCTCAGGATCTTATCTTCAGCTCAGAGCTTGGTGATATTTATCCACATCTCTGCCTATTCTGTGTGAGACTCAGGGGAATTGATGTATTTATCCTGGAAGTTGGCTACCAATTACATTCACTGGGACTGAGACATTTTCTGACAAAAGACCCCTATAAGCTATCATCACCTGATTTCATTAACCCAAGTCAAAACAGATACCTCATGGTTGTTGATTAGTTAATATACAGTGTTTCCATTGCTCATTATACCTCCTTATATTGGAAGTGAAGTCAGCCAGACTGAGATAACAACAGTGTCACAGATGTATTTTATTCTCCTCAGTTTTGATAAAAACTATATACAGGTTTTTCCATTTCATCACATTCAAACAGGCTTTTTTTCTGAGCTGTATTTCACAAAACATACATCTACTCATGCAATGTGCACAAAAATTATTCTGCTAGCATTGTGAGTGATTACAGCTTGAATAGTCTAATAAACACAATTCTGAGAAAATGGAACAATGGCTAAAATGTTCCCATCATCAAAGTCTATCCAGAATAAAAGTGTTTTATCAGTTTTCAGAGCATGCCTTTACTCAGTCATGTTGACACCCAGAGTTACCCATTATTTTACATTACCTAGGTAATTACAGAGAAAACATGTCAGCTTTCCCAAGTCTTCCTCCATCTCTTCATTGCCCCCACTTTATACTAATCTGCCTCACTAATGGAATATCAGGGATAAATTTATAGGTCATCTTGACTGTGTTAAGTGATGCTCTGAGAGCTGAGAAAACACTGTTTCTGGATTTTTCTGTGATGATATTTCTTCACCAAGATAAGATTGGTATCGACCAACCTGCTGACAGTTGAAAAGATTAGAAGATAGATTCTTCTCTCCTTCCCTCTCATCGCCGTTTTCCTTCCGTCTCCCATTCCTCTCCCTCTCCCATTCCTCTCCTTGCTCTCTTTTCTCTTCTCTGCTTCTTTTACTTGCTCTTCTTGTACTAGGACCCTTTTGTTCTTCTGGTTTGAACACTGGGGTACATGGTTCTTTACTCCTTGGACTCTGGGTCTGATAACCACTGGTAACTGGGTCTCAAGAATATTGTAGATTTTCCCGGCCTCCTAAAAGAGCTCAGATAATTACCATACTAAATTTATGCATAGATAGAAAAATAGACGGTAGATATATAGCCATTTGGTTCTGCTCCTCTGGAAAAGCCCCACACTGGGTCAATGACACTTTTCACCTTGTCATACAAAGCCACAGATATTTGGCTGTGTCAATACCCTGCTTTATTCTTGTATGTAATCTAAACATGTATGCCACAGTGAAGTTGTACTCTATGTTGAAGAGTGACAGACAATATTTTCTGTGGTAAACGCTGTAGTTCCAAGTGTTCTTACACTTTCCCCCTTAACTAAAATAGCAGAAACATCTGTGTCTCCTCCCTCCATCAGCACAGAACTTTATGAGTCCCAGATTTACAAACAGTATCCGTTACATGCAGCAAACCTCAATTTTTGGTCTTATTAATTACTTTCCAACAACTTCTCCCTCAGGCACTTTGGTTAAGAAACTGTGATCAGCAGTAATGGTTTAAGTTAGTTTGAAAAGCAAATCCTTTGCAAAACGTTAAAGTAATTACTTAAAGACTCCATGCCATAGAAAGGTATTCTTGATCATTAGCGAAACACGTATCCATTTGTCCATGATTCTTCCTCTGTCTTTGTCTTTCCTAACTTCTCTAGAAATGTTTTAGACACCTAAGTTCTATACGCTGCGAAATATATTCTGATTTTCTAACCCTTTGCCTGAGGAATTCACTCTAGGTCTGAGCAGCAGATATCAAGGACTCATAGGATCTTGCACACATTTCTCTGACATTATATAAAAAAAGAAGAGCATAGAACACACTTCCATGAATCTCTCAGATTGTTTGCTCCTCTGTCTCAGTTTCTGGGCATGATGATGATTAATGGTTCATTAAAATGCATGTGATCTGAAGTTCACAGGGGAAAAGGTAAATTGGGAAACCATTTCTTCAAAGGTTGTGGGCAAATGGTGTGTGAAATTGTTGACAAATTGCCTTCATTAAGGTTTTGAAGTGGGCATTTTTTTCATGGACTTGGCTTCATTTCAAATATAGCTGTGCAGAATTTGTTTTTTTTTTTTTTTTTTAGACACTCATTGTCAAGTGGAAATCTGTCTTGATGTTTGACCTTGAAAATGAAAACCTTCACTCTTGGGGGAAAGGTTACAAGGTTCATAGTGGTGTTCTCCTTATTGGTATTTGCATGAACCACACTCCTTTCTGGGCAAATCTGTATTAAAATGCAGCCCCGGTATCTTTTGGGTGCACAAAGGGTAATTCAAAGGATAAAATCAGAAGAGCAAATTTCTCCTTTCTCAAAAACTAAGTTTTATGTTGACCTTTAAACTATAATACATTGCAGTACCTGTGTCTCTTTGGGCCAGTGCTTGGAGCAAAGTGTATGTGACTGTGGACTTTTAGTGTAAATGTTAGGAGATCAAACCCTAACTCCGACTTAGTGGAATTACCCCATCGAACTTGCTCAATTTCTCTGTGTTTCACTCTCCTCATCTGTAATAGTAAATAACAATATTTAGGTATCATGACTATGCAAAGAATTAAATTTTATCCAACCCACAGATGTCTTAAAGGCCATCCTGCAAATCTTTTCTAGTTTTCCTCAGATAACTTTTAAGTTTATAAAAGCCAAGCAATCATTGCCCCATTGTTGGTATGAAATAAATGGAATGCACCCTTTTGTCCCAGAAAAGGAAACTAAATATCATAGGGAAGTCATGTAGCATGACTAGTGATATTTCCTGCACACGTGATCTAAGTGCATTTATCTGTCAATACATAGACAAATACTCCTGTAAGCACATTTATCCAACAGAACACATGTTTCCCAATAGTTCACAGTCTGAAAATCATAAAACTATTACCCAAGTCTTAAAAAAAATATGGTATCATGTCCTGTAATTGGCTGCATATTCCTGTCATCAGTTTTGCAGTTGAACAGCCTGTAATCTGAGATGTGGGAATAAATATTGCCTGAATTAGTGAATGAAATGTCTGTTCCTTTGCAATCCATGGTAATAAAGGCTACTTGGTTGTCACAATTCGTTTTGTTATCACAAGCAGTATGGCAATTTGCTTCTTTTGCGTAGCATGGAATTATCAAGGATGTTGTCTTGGGGGCTTACGTTTATTTCAGAGTTGCAGTTCTTCAAGTATGCGCTTCTTTACCACAGTTGCTGTATTGAAGTAGAAGGAGAAGGCAATGGCCAAAAGCTCAAACAAGAGGGGTGTATCAACTACTTTTTGTTGTTTTGATGAAAGACCATGACCAAAAGCAATTTGTAGAACGAACAGTTTGTTTTAGCTTACAATTCCAAAGGGTTGAGCTCATATGGTGGGAAAGCATGGCATCAGGCAGCTGGAGCAGGAATATGGCCAATTGTATTTCCTTTGTACACAAGGAGCACAGAGAGCAAGCAGGAAGTGGGGTAAGGCTACAAATCCTCAACGTGTGCCAGCGACACACTTCCTCCATCAAGTCTGTGCCTCCAAATTGTGCCTTCTCAAACAGAACTAGGAACTAGGGAGCAACAACAGGTGTAAAACTATACAAATGTACAGGAGTACATTTCAACTCTGGGCTAATGTCCAAATAATTTCTTTTTTAAATGCTTTTTAATAGTTCTTTGAACATTTATAGTTGCATAAAATGTACTTTCTATTTCCTTCACATTCTTCCCCTAGTTCCTTCCAGATCTACCCCACAATACCTATCCTAAGTTAAGATGCCCCCCCTTTTTTATAAACAAGTTAGTCAAATTTGTGCTGCTTATATATTCAGGAGCTTGGGATCATCCACTAGAGAAGAATCAGTATACCAGGGGCTGCACCCTTACAGAAAGATGACTCTTCCTCTCTAAACATTCAATTGCTGACAGTTCCTTAGATTGTTGTGGGGGTTTGTGAATGCCTCATCATCCATGCTGAAATGTTCTCTGACTTGATCATGTGCAGATCTTCTGCAGGCAAACATATCTACTGTTGAGTTCACAAAATCTGGGTCCTGTTGTGTCCAGAAGACACTGTTTCCAAGCAGTCCTCCCCAATATCTGTCTCTTAAAATCTACCTTCCTTCTCTTCTGTCATGATTCCTGAGAATTAGAGAATAGTAGTGCGATATGATATTCCATTTATGACTAAGTGCTGTGGGACAATGGTATTATATTGTAGGGTAACTCATATAATCTTTGTATATATTTATGTATGCACATATATGTTATAAACTTACTATACATATAAATAACATATATTTGGTAATATATAGTTTTTATTTATAGTATATACAGTTCACATATATAGATGCTTGTAAGTATTAGTTTTCCATGTGGCCTTTTGAAATATACTTAGAATATTATTAGAATACTGATTTGGAAGGACAATGGAACTATAGGATATCATGAGGTATCATGAGGAGCTTCTGATCTCAAGCCAGTTTGGTAACAAGCAGAAATATCTGAGATGGCTACTTTGGGTCATCAACTTAAAAACATCTGGAGTTAACTAAAATCCAAATGGTTAGACATACCTGTGAGAAATGTCTTTTCTTAAATAAATCATTTCAAGTAAGAACATTGAGATGAGAGGATACACCCTTAATCCAGATCTTTTGAAGTAGGAAAATCCACCTTTAATCTGAGCCACACCTCTGCTGGCATCCTAAATAAAGGACATAGAAGAAGAAAACTTGTTTTCTCTTTCCTGCTTGCTTTTGCTCTCACCAGATAGTCCATTCCTTCATTGGCATTAGAGTCTACTTCTTTGGTATTCAAGTGTATGAAGACCAGCTGTGGACTGAACAGCAATTGGATTCTTGAACCTTACATTGGTAGATAGCTAATGTTGGATTAGCTGAATCATAGCCTGTAAGCCATTCTAAGAAATTCTGCATATATGTATATTTCCACATATGTATTACATAAGTCATTATATCTATATCTATATATATATATATATAGATATATCCTCTTAAACTATGGAGCTTAAATTTATTTGATGTCAGAGCAACATGGCAAACATGGATATCAAGGACCAACTTAAAAGAAGATTTCTGAACTCCCACAGTTGGACAGGGATTTATGGAAAAAAAGACAAAGGCAGGAGGGTAGGCATGATCACAGAATGCATATGTGTTTATGCTAAGCAAAATGATTTTTACTGGTAAACTGTGGAAAGGCAACTGAAGTCCAGAGATAAGGAGTGACATTTCCAAAGTCAGGTAGGCTGACAGTGGGTGGGATTGATGATCATATGTATGAAGTAGTCAACAACAAAAAAAATCAGTAGAATATGGATCAAAAACAGAGCTCCACTTCTCCGTCTAACCATTTCTAGTAACATTCAAGGCTACTAGGAAAAGCAATAAGCTGGGAGCATCTTGTGGGTAGCCTCCATATCTACACCTAAGGTTTGTAAGTAAAATAAAATCATAGTCTTACTATCTCCAGGATATTCAGGTGCCTTTATCCTGAGAAATGTTGTATCTCCACATGTAGTTCATATAGTTCAGAGTGTGGAAAATTACCATTCTTAGCCAATACATGTTCTCATTTCATAGAACTGTAATATACATACATACATATGTGTGTATGTATATATGTATATTATTAACTCTCTGGAGAAATATTGTCAAATGAGTAAAGAATGAAATAGATAACCATCAACCAGCATGCCAAGTTTATTTATAGGAGAATGACCAGATGTTCTGAGAAAGATCCTTGAAGTATGTCAACAAGGACATGCTGAAGGTTAGTGTGATCATCTCCCTCTTTGTAAAGAACTTTGACACTAGAACAAATAAAGAATGCAATTTCATGTTATTTTCACTGATGAAATATGAATTATTATAGACAAGGTCAAGAGATAACCCTTTTCAATTTTTCTTCTCGCCACATATTTCACATCATTTATAAAACTATATGTGTGGAAGCTGGGAACTCTAAGTTTTAAGAAATAAGCAGTCAATAATTTGATAAAATAAATCAGTGTAAATCTTGGACACCACTCTTAATCATTTGAATTAATTTAAAACTATTCGCCTTTGTACAAAATGAACTTCCTAAAGTACATATTTTTCCTGATTTCTTCTAAATGGAGGTTTCTCTCCTGCCATCCAGTTCCTGAATCAATACTCAGAGGCTTATCTTAGCTATAAAAGTTTGGCTGATGGCTCAGGCTTATTACTTGTTAGCTCTTATATTTAAATTAACACATTTTTAACCCATATTTTTTATCTGTGCTTTGCCACATAGTTTGTGGCTTGTTACCTCATTTTTGACATGTCTTACTTCTGCGCAGTTGGTTGGAATCTCCCAGACTCCTCCCTTCTCCTCTATCTTTGCTTGGATTTCTCACCTGGCCCTGCCCTTCCTTGCCATTGGCCAAAGCAGCTTTATTTACCAACCAATGAGAGCAACACATATTCACAGCATACAGGAGGATATCCCACATCAATTTCCAGGCTTAGCTGAGAGATGACAAGTGAATATGATTGACACCTGAATAATGTTAATAAATAATCTTACCAAGCTCACTAGATCTGCAATCAACTAAAATGAAACACACACATACATATATGCATATATACATATATATGATATGATAAAGCACACACCCATACATATATACATTATATATGTATATTCATTTTTCCAGTTTCTCTCCTCTAGAGAGCACCTGCTTAATACACCCACCTTGAACAAACCATCTTCCATATTATTACTTTGCTACTTTTGAAATTAATTCAAATAATGAATAGTGACATCCAAAATCTAAGCTGAGTTTTTTTTAACTGAATGCTTGCTTATTTCATAAGCATCTCTTAAATCATGTTGTAGTAGGAGTGGCCAAAGTACTACATGCTTGGAGAAATGCCTTCCTGCCTTTGAAGTCTTTCAAGCTGGAAGGTCCACACCTCTGGAGAAACTTGACCACAGTCTATCATAGAAGAACAGAGCTCCATATCATTGTCATTAAAGGTATTTCCTTGGTTTACACATAAGGCTGATTATTTTTTTAGAGATGTTAAAACATCTGCTAATGTCTAAATCTCCCATTGCTTTTTGGGTTGCTTGTTTGGTTATCTAATACTTAGACTAAAGATACCAGGCTGCTTTCCAGTTTACTCCCAGATATAATTTAAGGGCTGATGCTAATCTGTAAAAGCACATGGGATTTGGAGTGTTGGCAACCCTAAAGCCAGCTTTCCCCACAGCATACTGTCTTGACTGTTGATGTAAGCCAATGAGCATTGAATTTTACCTCCTGCAAACTGGCAATTCCTAACTGATTAACATCAACTCTGGAGTTGGCTTCTCCCCTTGGCATGATGAAGCCAATGTCTGCTCTCCTTAAGGCCACCATCTTGAGTACCCTGACATCATTAAATGCGGTGTTGTGGAAGATGTTTTCTGTATGTGACAGTAGAGATTCCTCACTACAAAAGCCTGCATTCACCATTATGAAGAAAACAGACTTTATTTTTAAAGAATAATTGAATTGGCAATACAAACTTAAGACCTTAGTTGGAAAGAGTAATGATTGTTTTCAGAATTTTTTTCATTAGAAAAGACTGATACATATCTTTAAATACAATAGAGAGGTAGCTAATGTATTAATGTAAAAGAAGCTTAGCCTTCTTTTGGTGCTCCAAGTCTGACAATGGCAGCATTTGATGAACTTTTCTTTGTATTAAATAGTTTACACACTAGAACAAACTTCTGGAAAATGTGAAATAATTTTGAAGTGCATTCAAAGTAACCAAACACTTTTCTGCCTACAGTTCATTTAAAAATATTCAAAATATCCAAAGTTAGTTTCAATCCTGACAAGTTTTAATATAGATCAAGTGTTTTAAAATATTTATGATATAGAAAATGATTCCATCTGGGCAGGAATTTATTACTGGGACATCATACCAATTTGAAGTGAAGCCACTGTGAGATTAATTTCTTCTCTACTGTTAGACTGTAGTGTGTTCTGACAGCTGCTTTTCTATAGCTGAAGTGTCCTTATTTGAATGCAATATCCTCTGTTCAATGAAATCACGTCTATCAAGGGGAAATTTGAATTGATTAAGCAACAAACAAAGATTGATTATCAATGTAAATACCAGCCAGAGATTTACTATAAGTAGCAAAATATTGGCAAGACCAGTTTTGAAATCAGCACTAGTTATTTGGAGCTTTCCAGGAGGGAAGGGTGAATTTCAAAAGACCTTCATGATGCTAAAAATAAAAAATGCTGCAAAAGGGACAGATAACCTGGCTCATGTCTTTCAGGCTTATAACTGAGTAGCACATCAGACACTTGCTTGTGAATTGCATTCTTTTCAGTCATGACCCTAGGCTGACCAGAGGACACGTGATCACAGTAACATGTCCTGGAGGGCATGTCACAGTAAAATGTCTTGGAGGGTAATTTGCGATGGAAACATTCATGGAATACAAGTAGAGTCTGCATGGACACAGTTATCTATAATTTAGGCATTCATGATGCAAGCAAAGAGGCAAAGAGCTTCACAGTTGAGTGCTAATTCTGTCATGATTCTTTTTTTGTAATGACTATCTAACAGAAAAGCCATAAAAAACTGTAGAAATCAGTGTGGGTTAGAGCCAGCTTCCTTCATAAGAGAATAAAAACAAAAACTCTGTTTAAATAAAAACTGAATCAGAAAATAAATGATTAGAAACCATACAATGCTAAATCAAATTTTCATTTTGGGTCTAAAAATCATTTTGTTTGTTCTCTTACTTTCTAAAATATGCATTTATATTTACGGGTATGTGTGTGTGCCTGTGTATGTATGTAATGCCTGCAGACGTCCAGAGATCAGAAGATTCAGGGCATTGAATGCCGTAAAACTTGAGTTACAGAGTCTTTTAGGCTGCCATATGGGTGCTAGGCACCAATCTTGGGTCCACTTGGGTCAAGTGCTTTTAACTGCAGAACCACCTCTTCATTCTCCAGTTTACTCCTTCAAGAACTGTGTTGCCATTGGCTGGATACACATTAGCTTGCCTTCTGTTGTTTGTAACTAGCCATTACAAAAGCACTGAAGGCACCATAAAGATGCTGGTCAAGAATGAAGTCTAGGTGTTGTTATCTCTCTGTTAATAATTATCTTCTATGAGCCAGACAGAAAACTTCAGAAGTGGTTGAATCTTTGAAGATTGGAAGGAACTGAAGGAGATTCTTTTCCTGTGTGATCTATATTGCAAATGATTTCAAGTCATTGTGGAAACTATCAAGACATTCCCAGACAAAGGGTGACAACTCCCCAGTGTAAATCATTTAGCGAGAGTTCTGAGATCCTGCTCTGCAATAGGGATGGAAGCACTTTTATATGCAAGCAGAGAAAGTAATTAGAGTGGGTTTAGACAGAGAAGGAGACTAGTATTAAAAGATTTTGTTGCTTAAAATCTGTAATGTTCTATATTCACACAGAACTGTGCTGTTGTAAGGTATATCTGCTACGCAAACATCATGCCTTCTTAGTTTCAATCCTCAAGAGAAAAAGGTCAAAGTTATTTGGAAATATTCCATCACCTGGGAATTATAGAAAATCAGATGTTTCAAGGTATTTGATGAAAGACTGCAGAAGAAAAATTCGTATTTAGTGCTGATTATTGGATACTTTTTATTTTTCCTTTCCCCTTTTTACCTGCAGCATCTACTATTAAATGAATCATAAATGGTCTAAAGGAATGTTCAGTTCCCTCAAGCAACAGCAGTGAGACTACTTTGGAAGTTATTGCTGTGGCATGAAGGAGGTGTGTATGAGAGAGGTTTGCATGGTGGTTCCTGGAGTGCAGTGTGAGAGACTGTGCAGCCATTGAGAAGTAGGGGCTACATAAGATCCTTGGGCCATTATGGCTCTTGATATCCAAAAAATTTAAGGCAGCTCCCATAAGAGCCTTGAGCTCCTTTGACACTGAGTTATTTTTGAGTGGGCCTGACTTCTGACTTCCAACATGTGATCTCTTCTTTCCAAAGGTTACTGTCATTGTGATACCACCTCCACCAGGGACCAAATCACAGAGGTGCTATAGCTTGGAAATTCATCCTATAAAGTTGTAAGCTAATCTACCTTTTTAAAAATGAAACTAGCCTGCCTCTGGTATTTTGTGATAGGAATGAAAAATGAATCAGTACGGGCAGCTGGTGTATCCATCTGGGCACCAGAATCATAGATAGAACAATTGTTTGACATTTGCCTGCATCAGCTATGTGTTCCTTCAGTGCTTCTTTAATTCAGATTTTATACGGACAAAGAAAAGTAGGGGATGTGTAGGAAACTCAGAGTACAATTCAAAACACACAATTTGCTGACAAGTTGGCGTCAACGAAATGGTAAGATATGCTTTTTGTATATTCATCCAACTAAAAATGCCATGCGGTGTTACTGGAATGGTAAGAACTTGGGTTATACTCTGGCAGACTCATCCCCCTTTGCTTGTCAGTCAATGTTATGGACAGCTGTATGTCTCTAAACATGTACTTTCTCCTCTCACTGATTTTGTTTTTGTAAGGCAACCTTGATTCTTCTCTGGACATATAGGCCTGTTGGAGAGATTTTAATGGCCACATCACATCTCTCGCTTGGAAGAACTACCCAGTGACTTTTTTGCTCACTATTCACTGTGCCGCCTTTGACAAATAGCTGCAGATTCTCTTGTACATGTCAAGCATGACTCTTTGTATGTGTCAATCATTAAAATCAAAATTCACTGGCAATTAGAAGAACTGAGTGTTTAAGAAATAGGGAACACAGGTTTTTCAGTAGAAAGAGAATAGAAAAATTGTAGAATTGTAGATTTAGTGACCTCTTCCCGTCTCTTATTAATTATAAATTAAACAGAAAGACACCTTTATATTTATGAACTACTCTTTGGGAAAATATAATTCCCATTTCATGTTGTCATTTGATTTGGTAGACTCAAAATGCAGAAGGAGGCCTATTTAGCTTTGCTCTGTCTCTTAAAACTATGAACTCCATACTTTGAACACTACAGAAGGAAACTTCACCTCTGTTATAAATTTTAACATTTTATGGGTGATAGTCTTTATTTTTAGACGAGGTATCGTTATGCAGCCTAGGCTGGCCTCCAAGTGGGATCCTCTTGCTTTAGCCTTCTGAGTGCTCTATGACAGGAACATGACACTAATCACACATGGCTTAGCTTTAAACGCTTATATGGTACCTAACATCAGAGCCCCAATTCTCTATTTAGAGTATCATTTTAGGTAAAACACACTTAAATATAAAAATTATTTTCAAGTCAAAGATAGTTTTCTGAGGGATACATGTACAGTAGAGTACTAATCTTTACTTATTAATATTAAATTTCATGTTCAGAAGAAAAGTTAAATTATAAAATGCAATTAAACTAACATTTTCCCCTCAAAGTCTGGGTATTAAACATGTTCCACTTCAAAATACATTATCTGGAATTGTGATTTTTTTAAACATTGTTTATTCCTAAGTGTTCTTGGACATGTTCCTAACTTCTGTGGGCATCAGCCTTCCTATTTTCGGAAAGAAAATGATTGCAAAGATAAACTATGAAACGCCTTAGAAATCTTAAAAGTTTATGTTTCTATGTTTATCCTGAAAATGGTGTCCTAAGACTGAATTGTTAGGAAAGCAGATTTATTAGCTGGTCTAAGTTCTTCAAATGATATATGAAGTATGAAGAGTGAAGGCACCAAGGCGGTGGGAGAAAAATGCTGTAGGCTTTCTCTGGCCAGAAAGTCAGATGTTCTAGTTTCTTAGCCTAAACGTGAGGAAATAGAACATGGACCCAAGGACAACTGAAGGTTCATTTCCAAAGACGTTAAGAGTTTGCACCCTTTACCTGTTTTTCAGAGAAAATGGCAATGCTTCTGGGATGAAATCACAAAGCCATATTGCTGCTAGTCTGCCAATGGGAACACAGGAATGTCAGGTCTGCTAACATGCTCTCTAATAAATTAACTATCATAAAATTATTCTCAGGTCTGATGAGGTAGCTCAGTAGTTAAAGGCATCTGATGCCAAGTCTGATGACCTGAGTTCAATAAAAGGACGCATGTGGTAGAGGAAAAGAACCAACTCTATATGTTATCCAGTGCGCATGTGCATATATAAACACAAACACACCCATAAATATAATTTAAAAACAAACTAGCTTTTCTGTCTGCCTCCTCTATTCTCAGCAGCTGAGGCTGGAATCAGCTTCAAGGTTGGCTATAACTAGATATTAGATGGTAAAATCTTGGCAGATGTGCTGGTTAACTTCCATGAATTCCAGTACGTGAGGGTTGTGGCCTTGTAGATGACATTTGAAGTCACCTTCTAGTTGTTGTTGATGGAAGCAAATGAGCATCAGTGACACTGTTGGAGGCATTAAGATGATTCTTGGGGAATGACTGCCTGAGTTAAGGGCCTAAGAAATCCTGTAGAGTAATGTTTTCTGTAATCCAGGGCTTGAAAGTGCCTCATCACAGATTCCCTCTACTTCAGCTTTGTGCTGTCTCAGCGCTGCTCCCAATTCTGGGAAACACTTGCCTGGAATTTCTTGACATAAAAGCCAGGTAAGTTTTAACTAACATCACTTGGAGGTCATTATTATTCTAAGTTTATGAGTTCAGAGAGGAAATCATTTAGAAGCTAAGAATCTTGAGAGCACTGAGGGTAACATCAAGCTATTGAGGGAAAGCCCAGGGAATTCAATAGTAAAAATTCCCTTGATAATGAAGATTTATTTTCAAAAACTCAAGATGAATATTTCCTAGTCATTTATTTCTTTTTCTGAGAGCTCTCTCTTCAGTTCCATAACCCACTTTTAAAGTGATGTTCAGTTCAAAATTTATTTCATATATGTGTATACTAGAGCATATTTATGAGTATCGTGTGTGCAGGAGCCCAAAGAGGTCAGAAGAGGCATTGGATCCCCTTGAACTGGAGTTAGAGATGGCTGTAAGCCATCATGTGGCTGCTGCAAATCAAGTCTTGGTTCTCTATGTGAGCAGTAAACTTGCTTAACAACTGAGTCATACTCCATTGCCTGGTTTTCTGAGTTCTTCATATATTCTAGATACTTCTGTCGGATATGCACTGAATTTTTTTCATGTTCAACCCCTTCAGTCCACTCATATTTCTTTTGTAATAAGAATTTTCTTTTAATTTCATTCAAATTAAACCACTTTGAGATTTCATATTACACCCCATTCATGTATATTTAATGGGAGTGAAAATTGGTACAATCACTATGGAAATCAATTTAGTGTTTGCTTCATAAGCTAGATAAAGATCTGGCATATGTCCCAGCTATAACACCCTGGGAATTTATATAAAAGATTCTCCTGTTGCAGAGACACATGTTCATAGCTATTCTATTTATATTAGATAGGATATACAAATAAGTTAGATGTCTATCAACCAATGAATGGACAATGCAGATATGTTACCTGCACACAATGGTATTTTACTCACACATAAGGAAAAAATGAAATTATAAAATTTGTGCGTAAATTCATGGAATTGTAAAAAAATTATGCTGACTGTGGTAACACGGATCCAGAAAGACAAACATTCCATGGTCTCACTCTTATGTGGATCTTAGCTTTGCATATTTAGATCTTTGGGATTAACTTGTTGTACTTGTAGAAGCCAGGAAACTTCAAAAGGGATCATTGGTTAGAAGGGGATAGATATATGGGTTTAAGAAAGGGAGTATATGAGAACACAAGTGAGATGAAGTGGGAAACGGGGATAATGGTAGGTGTTGGTGGGGAGGGGACTCTGAGAGTACAGAGGCTATGAAGATGGGGACAGGTTTAACAAGAATAAAGAGCATTTCAAAAGCCAAACTTCCATTGAAAAATGGAAGCCTACTATTTGATAAGCTTATGAAAGAGTTGGATTGGGCTTACTCTATACAGGAATGATCTCCTTTCCGAAGTGATGTTGCCAAATATAAAGCCCAGAACTTGGTGTTGATCGAGGGTGTCCCCAAAATAACAAAGGCTAACGTCATTGGGCTTAACCTCCCATTAGAACTTGATGAAAGAGCTTATTGCTCAAGATACTACATACATTGGTCACATGATGTAGAGAATGCAAGTTAGCACTCACTGAGAAGCTTGCTCCCTAACTAAGGCTAACTTTCATAGTACCAGAGGGTGCCATCCAGGCTACTGAGGAGAGAAAGTCACCAATGGTCATATCCATCTCTGAATCTTGTGAATTATAATAATGACCAGTATGACAAAGTACAGCAATGGGGTACAATAGTGTCCCAAATGTTATGGGAGCAACATATTGCTTTTTGGCTAAAATTAAAGCCCACCCCACAAAAGGAAACACATGTCTGGACTGCTAGTCTGAACAAGAAGCCACGGCTATGAAGCTCATAGGCCCCAGGTGCAGGTCGTAGCCAAGCAAACATCTGACTTCTGTCTGTAAGTCCATCCTGTCTTCTTAGACTAGGCTGCAGTCCTCTGTCTTGCTTTAGGGTGATAGTGTGCCTTTTCTAACACCAGTGCTGGCTCTGCTTTCATTTTTCCATGTTCTTTTGTCTGTATTCTGATACCAAGTGTTCCTATTGGTCTCTAATATGACTTCACTTATTGAGAACAAGAGAAATTGTTCAACATACATTCTCTGTGGCCTGTGGTCACAGTTACCTCCATTTACCGATCTGAAAATAAGGTTACTAGGAGACAGGGTTTTCTCAGGAGCCTGTAATACCATTTTGCATGTTGGCCACCAGCTTTTTTAATATGGAGGCAAACAAATAGTTTTTGGGAAGGTAGGATTAATGTATCATTACCACCCTCACACCCAAAGCTCCCATATCTTTATGCCTACTTTCTATAAATCAAATTTGTTTTCCTCTTCAATAGTCAGCAAAACTTACTCCACCTAGTCAGCTTATCTCCAATGTTTACTGAAATTATTGTATAGCGAATATAACCTACTGTGTGCCACAGAAAATGTCTAATCTTTGCTCTTGAGACGCTCTACGTATACATAAATGCCAGTGAAAATGCCAACATCACTGCACACACAGAGGCCAGTGTGCAGCAGAGAACAAATACCTCCAAATGAAAGGGAGGAAGAGAATTTACCGAAGACAATAGTTCCGGTGTTATTGATAGATAAGCCAAAATTTGGATAGGGATACATTTAAGGGGTAAAAGTAAGGTAAGGAACAGAGACAGCTTTCCTTTGGTCATGATCTATGCTGCTTGTACTTTTTACTTCCACAACACATATGAGGAACAACTTGGGACTGTCATTTCTCTTCTTCCGCTATGCTTATGATGTTTCTTGGGGTAAATTTAAAGTTGTCAGGCCTGGCAGCAAGCACCTTTAGCCCCTGAGCCATCTCTCTGACCCTCTAGATCATATTAATAGGAGAAAACAGATGCAAAAAGCCAAGGTTTTCCTAATGGGACAACTCTGTCCTAACATTCCTCCATGGGGATTTGTTTTTATTCTGCATATCCTCAGCTCCTGACAAAGAAAATATGAGAACTTATGAAAAAGTCCTCTCACAACATGGAAAACAGCATTTCACTGATGAGTCAGAGCAGCCATTCCCCAAAGAATATGCCAGCAGTAACTCTTTTTAACAGAACCAGTTAGCTCATTACTGTGGCTCCACTGTCATGGTACAGTTTAGCTGAACTGGAAAGCACGCAGCTGTAATGGAGCCAAATTTAGTACACGGAAACATTTATTAGAGCATTTGTTTTGTTTACAAAAAGCAAATGTTTAGTGTGTGTTACATTAAAAAGTAGCAACAAACGTCGGTGGGATGGGTGGGACCAGAACTGATGTGAAAATATGAATGCTTTTGCAGCTTAACAACTGGCCAGACTCACGTTTTGAGACTTGGGAGTCCTTGAAGATATTAAGAACTTGTCATTCAAACTGGCTTTGTATATGTTATCAGAAGCAAGAGAAGAACTAACATAGGCAACCTGCCAGTGCTTATGAACGACTACAAAGGAGCCAAACACATTCACAATCACAGTGTGACTTTCAGTGTCTGGCTCTGTAAATTACCATTGATATGCTAAGTGAATGACTTGGTAATTGACCAAGGAAGCCTAAAGAAGCATATGATTAGGCAGGACAATTAAGCTATGTGCCCAGGAATATATTTTTTGAGAGACTGGATTTTGGAGCAGTAATTTCAGTTGGAACCCCAAACACATTACTCAGGAGAGGTTTCTGGGAAGGAGTTTTTTCCCTTTCATACTTAACAATGAGATGAGAATCCATGAGGTCTGTAGGAAGACTTACTGTGCCAGCCCCTAAATAATATCACCTTAAAATTTGGGGTTCATATCTTCTGGGTGAATCAACATTGAAGTAAGAAGAAAACCAGTCATAAGTGACAGTAAAAGGAGAAGATGAAGTCAGGACAGGTAGACAGAAGGGGGCTGGCAAACTCTACAATGTCAGAGGCCAGAGACAATCATGCAGACAGTTCTGGAAGCCATCAGGACATACAGAAGGAGGTGCCTGTAGACTAGGAAGGGTCTAACGCTCAGAAAAGTTAGCAGCATTCAGTCAGGTCTCAGGGGTCAGGGCAAGCAGGCAATGCAGAGCCCAGGCTTCCTGATAAGAGTCTAGAATCAGGCTGAGATCCTGGGATCAAGGTAGACAAGGAGAACATACCAGAAAAAAGGGAAAGTAACGACATGATGGCTGTGAGGACTTCAGATGTACCCTGCGATAGGAAGACATGGAGACCCAAAGATAACAGAAGCAATAGCTCAACTTCCTCAAAAAGGATCACCCTGGAGTATGTTAAAAAGTAAACACCAAAAATTATATCAGAGGAAACTCGCAAAAAAAATCCTGGTGTAAGAAACAAAGAAAATCATGTCATATACAGACTGAATGTATTTTGAAGGGAGAGCTAGCACACTAGTTTTCTTTATTTGAAGGTTGAAGATAACACAAAGATTTGTGGCCTGAACAAATATGAAGTTGAAGTCTCTGTTTATTAAAACTAGGGGGTATGATATGAGTTTATTTTGAGATTTGTTAAGCTTAAGATATTTACATTTGCAATCCAATGAGCATGCCAGTGATAGAGGAAGAGATATTGATCTTTAATTTAAGGGAGAGAGTTGAGCTGGAGATTTTGTAGTTGAATTTAAAGCTGTAACACTCCATGTGATGTCACTAGGAGAAGAAACAAAGAAGAAGAAAAGCCACGACTGAGCAGCTTTGAACTCATTTCTACAAAGCATAGAGAGGCAGAGAGATGAGAGGAATACACAAAGGAGATGGAGAATGGGCTCAGTGTGAGGGTTGGAAAGGAAAATGAAACACAGTCTCCAGAAGAATGGGTAGATCCGCTGGGCTGATTGGATCTGGTCGAGTGGGGAAGAGGAAAGCTGAGCTAGGCATTGAAATAATGGAGGATAGTGGGAAAGGCTGCTTCATAGAACAGTGTATGGAATACCTGGGACAGTGCAAGAGAAAGTACAAGGAGGGATGGAAAATGGAAAAAGCAGCCATGAATGTAACTGAACAAGCAAGATCTGGGGTCATAGCATAGAAGGAAAATTGTGCAGTAATTTTCAAAAAAAAATCATCAGACTATAAAGTAAAGGAGGGACATTGATGTATCAATTTATGGTTCTCTAGAAGACCTCAAAATGAGGATTTGAGTTCAAAGTAACTCATTGGTAGGTATATGAAATACCAAAAAATGGTAGAGTTGGAAATGTGGGAAATGTACTTTTGATATTAACTAATATTCTGGATGCCTATGGCTAATTTTGGGATATACACTCCCATGCAACAATATGGGAATGGGGGTATTAAGACAAAAATTTCCATCTGCTTTGGTTAGGGCTTCTGGATACAGTATAGTATCAATATCTACCTTTTTCAGCCTGATGAAAGTAAAAAGTAGCTGGTTATCGTGCTTTAGGGACAAAACCCTGGGCAAAGGTACTAGCAGTTGAATATCAGGTAGAATACAATAAAGCAGTAAACAAACAGGCACTTGTGGCATAGACTGTATTTCCAATGGCAAAAAAATGGGGGAAAACTCTCAGAAATGAAAGTAAATTTTACCTTGTTCACAATTGCAAGAAATGACCTTAGATAGCATGAGATGAAGAAGAGGCCCAGACACACCTAGCAGAGTGGTCGTATAAGCCCAGAAAGGTCCTTTATTTTCTTATGTTTTCTCAGTAAAATGAACAAGCAAAGCTGTCAGCTAAGCTGGAGGATGGAGCTCTTGTAGACAGAGGAGAATAAAGAGAAATAAAGAACTGGAGAAACGGAGCAAATGACCAGGTGGCAATAAGGGCCTCTATCGAGTCAGTAGGTACATTTTTCCCAACCCCGTTCAGCTGAAGTCTTTGAAAGACAGAATTGGTGTTCTTGGTTTGACTGATTACATACACCGACATGAGAGGAAATCACAGGAGTTTGAAAGAATTTCAGTGATGGATGGGAACTAAAACTTGCATAGAAAAAAGTAAGCATAAGAGGCTACATCAGGACAGTGAGACGCTGATTAAGAGAACTTTATGTGCCCTTAGAGGGTGATCCTTGTGAAGAGGGGAACATCTAAGTGCCATAATAGAAGTGAACCAGAAAAACAGGATGTTGTCCCTGCCAATGTGATCTTCAGGTTGTTTATAGTGGGTTTGAGAGACAGGTCTGGGGGTGTTGATGAGCATGAGCAGATGAGATGGGGAGATGAAATGAATGAGGTTATAGATTTAGAGGTTAGAGAACTGAAAGTATTATTGAAATGTGTTGAAATCACTGGCATGAGCACGTGTGAGTTTGGAGAGTGTATGCACACAATGCCCTAAGCACTTGAACTCTTCCGTAGACTTACAGGAAAAACCTCCAGTGTTTACAAATAACCACTCATAAGAAAGGGCAGGAGAATTTTCATATGATGATGTGGAGGCCCTACTGGTACAGAATAAATACTTCAGAAGACTTTCCAAAGTGGCTACTTTTGGTCATCTCAGTAATATCTATGTCAGTGGAGTGGCTTAGATAATGACAGTAACAAAAAAAAGAGAATTAGGAGATTTAGGAAAGATTAATATAAATACATACTCAAGGATTTTTTTAATGAAAGGAAGCCAAATAGAACAAGAAGAACAAGAAAATATTTGGCCAAAGTATTTATAAGAGAGTTGACACAGAATATGTTTAGAAATTTAAGCTGGACATCTGTACATCGATGACTTGTTGGGACACGGTCTTAGTGAACACTTAGTAACAAGTCTCAGCGTGTACAGACATCCTGCATGGAGGTCTGAGAAGCATGATTGGTAAGGAGTTGAATGTGATGTATCTCCAATAAGAGCCTAAGTAAATCAAGCTATAAGGGTGGAATGCATCTCCAGGGGTGTTCCAAACTGGGACAAGAAGACCTGGCATTCATATATCAAACTGGATGTAGGCTGATCCACTGCTGTTTCTGTCCTATTCCATCCCAAGAAGGTAGTATCTAATGAAGCACAATTAATAAAAACTCAGAGAAAGAAACTGGGGTTCAACCTGAAGATGGGAAAAGCAAAACAGCCAGCCGCTGGCTCTCACCTCGGCCTCAGTCCAAGATGGCGATTACCTCCAGGAATCTCAGAATGATACTGTGTGAGAGCTGTCTCCTCCAGTCTTATAATTCTCTCTAGTTATAGAATTAAAGTCATGCCTTACTGGGATTAAAGCCATGCATTGCCCAGCTTCTATAGCAACTAGTGTGGCTACTAGGATTAAAGGTGTGTGTTACCACTGCATGGTAGTAAGGCTTACCAGTGGGGCTGTTTTACTCTCTGATAGTCAGGCAAGCCTTATTTATTAAAATAATTGAGGTGCCACTACAATCTAGTGATTACCCACCTTCAGCTTTCTATTGTCCTTCACCATTGACCAAATATCTCTACTACCAACTGATTTCGTGGACCTTGTAATCAGTTTCTTCCCACATATTAAACAACAGAGTGTTGACTGGCAGGTAGCCAGGCAGGAAGTATGGGCGGGACACCAAACTGAGAATGCTGGGAGAAAGAAGGGAAGAGTCAGTGGAGTCACCAGGAGACACAGAGGGAGCAAGACATGTTGGAGGACAGTTAAAGCGACAAGCCACATGGCAATCCATAGATTAATAGACATGGGTTGATTTAAGTTGTAAGAGCTAGTTAGTAGTAAGTCTTAGTTATTGGCTGAGCCTTTGTAATTAATATAAACCTAAGTGTGCTTATTTGGGAGCTGTTGGTGGGACAGAAACTTCTACCTACAATGGAGACTTACAATGGAGATTTTACACAAACCTGATAATTCAGCTTTATCCCATGCTATGCCACTGGAATCAATATTTTGTCAGTTGCACCAGTAGTATATATCAAGTCTGTTAGTACACGATGAACCAATGGCAGGACTCACCCTGCCAAAGGATAGATAATTCAACTCCACTACTGATAGGACCACTGTCTAGACTGAGTTCTAAGTTAGTGGGAACGGGGAGGACATTTCTGTAAGGCTAGTTTGGGGACTGCTCTCAGGAACACTTGCAAGTGAATTATATAAGCAGGATTAGGAAGAGGTTACAGTCTACTAGATTGCTTTAATCCTATGGGAACCTCTACCCATGAGAGATGCTATATAACAGGGACCTCAAGTGTCTGGGGTGGAGCAGATGATTCTTTAGGGAACATTGGGAAAGGTTTGGAGACATAACTGGTGAGTGGTACAATTAGTATCTAGCACAGAAATCCAGAAGTGCCCCAGGGCATTCTCAGTATGAACAGCAAAGCCCTTCTCAGCAGAGAACTACCTACCTAGTGTTCAGGTTGAGAGACTCTAGTTTAGAGATACCTCTAATCAAGGTAAGAATGAGAGCCTCTGCAAACCTTCTTTAGATCAAGTTTCCTTAAAAGATAACAAATTGGTGGGCCAAGAAGCTCTTTGCCTTTACTAAAATTCCCCTGGAAGGTGCTTTGTGAAAGTGTTAGCAACCTGTGTTTCTGTCAAATGGGGACGAGCATTAGAGCGGTGTTGAAAGGGCAAACCATGGTTCTAAGGCAGCAGTTTTCACGCCTACGTCCACCAGCTACCAAGAAAGTCAGAAAGAAAATGAACTCAGTCCTGGGCTGTAGGCACTACTGAAGCTGAAGATTGCTAAGCAGCCAAGGAGGTTCAAAATGAACTGTAATTGCCATGTTTTGCCCTCCCCCTGGCTGAGGAGTTGGCTAGGGCTTCTATAGGAGTTTGCAAAGCTACTCTCTAACAGCTGGGCCATGGAAGACAACTCCCACTGTGACTCTTTTCATTAGACCTTCTTGCTGGGCCAGCAAGAACAGCCTGTCTGGTTGGGTGGGACAGTGGCAGAACAGGGCGGAGATAATTAGTATGCCCTCCCATCCCTGTGTCTTTGGAGCTTGAATATCACAGTAGTTGCCTGTTCGGGGAGTTAATTAGGGAGTGCCAACAGCCCTCTCTTCCCTGGCATTATCAACTGTCTACATCTGATTTCTCTACATCTCTTAATGGAGCAGCACTTCCTGCTTCTGCTCTAAGCCATTTACTTCTTCCTTTTTCCAGCTCAGTGATTTTGTTGTTATTGTGCATTCTTTCTGTTGCTTTATCCCTATCAGCCTCTAAGCATCACCTAGCAGAGTCCATAAAAACAAACAATCCCTGCTCCCTCCCCAATTTGTCTATCCATGCCACTTTGCCTAAGTGGCTTGTTATAGCTTCCCAGACAGCTGACAATTATCACCTGCTGCCAAATCCTGCCAAATAGTCAGCAGCATTTGACACACTGAGCCACTTCCTCCTTCTGGAAGTGTTTGTATCTTAACTTTCCTCAGTCCCTTATCTCGTATGTTTTCATTCGGCATTATTACTAACTCCTCGGTCTCCTTTGCCAGTTATTTCTCCTCTGTGGAATGAAATGCTGACATATGTCACATTCTAGCCCCACCTTGCCACAATATTTATACTTTTCTTGCTAATTTCCACCACCTAGGTCTATGTGATTAATATCTCTTGTAGGCTAAAGACTCGTAAATCAATATATCCAGTGCTGTTTTATTCCCTGATACCAGAGTCATTAACACAAATGATGGCATGTGTCTGAGTTTGATGTGTACAATATAGATTTCTGAATGCCAGTATCCCCTTTCAGATAGCTATCCCCACATGTCTCTCCTTCACTCTCCTAACCACCCAATATACTCTTGACCAGGTATATCCTGGTGTAACTGTCCTCCTTTCATAAACCATAGTCTGGTGAGTTTGTCAGTACTGTCTCCAAAATACACACAGAGTCTGAGTGCTTTTACTCCAAATATTCATGGTGCACAGATCAAAATTAACTTTGCCTCATCTATTTGAGTGCAGAGAGCTATGAACATGTCTTTGCTGTCCTAAGAGCCTGTACCTTTCCCATGAATGGGCACAGCGTATAACAGTTTCAAATACCAATCGGGTCAAATCATATCCCTACTTAGAAATTCCCCCACAATTTATTATAACAACAATTCAGAATAATTAAGATCACAACACCTTATATAATCTGACCTTTGACCCATTTTCACAAACCTTTGAAGGATCTACTCACATGCTGGCTGCAGTAATTCAGTTTTCTTAATTTATTTTTCCCTTTCATCATGTGCCCTTGTAAGGCATAAAAGTTGGTCACACACATTTGTTTATGATGCTTGTGGAGATGTCAGGTGTGTTTGTGATGCTTGCTGTGGTTTCTTTCAGTCTTCTGAACATCACGACTAACACATGATCTAGGGCTGGCCTCTTAGCCTAGACTGTAGAAGGACTTGCAGTGAAATATGAACCAAAGCTGATTTCTGGTACCAAAACTTTCCCACCAATACAGTTGACCATAGCAGCTTTGAAAGGGCAAAGCATGCACCCCATTTATGTCTGGTGCTTGCGAAGGTCAGAGGAGAGTATTGGAACTCCTGGAACTAGAATTCCAGATGGCCGTGAGCTGCTAGGTAGGTGCTCAGAGCTTAACCTAGGTCTTCTGCAAGAGCAACAAATGTTCTTAAGCCAACTCTCAGTGCCCCCATTTTATGTTTTGACACCGAGTCTCTTACTGAAAATGGAGTTCAACAATCCATATGGTTCCGCTACTGAGCTAGTGCGCCTATGTCAACCCTGTACCCCAGCTTTGGAGTTCAAAGGTACCACTGGGCTAGTTTGTACATCAGTGCTGGGGATCTAATTCAGATCCTCATACAGGTGCCTCCTGCACTTTGACAACTAAGTCGTCTGCACAGCCTCAAAACCAGTATGTTCTGTGCTGACTTTCAGTAGTTGTTTCTTTTAAACAGAGGTTCTCTTTGGGTGATCCCCAAAATAGATTTCCAAGGTGCATCAGCATCTACTTACCTACAGGGTCCGTGGATGAACCTGGAAGCCAAGAACCAGATGAAGAGAGGAGGCAAACTGGGCACCTGGGGTGACAGCTGCCTTCAGATGGCTTTGGTAGCCTATCTCCAATGTCAAGGTCAGATTAACTAAAGCTCTATAGCTTCACCCTCAGAGAACATAAGGACCAAATGTGAATAATTCAAGCTGACATCTAACTTCAACATGATAAATAGTGCATACTCATAGGAAAGTGCTCATTTCTGCTAATTAGAGAGCTGACTTATTAGAATAGCCAGCATTATTAGAATAGACTTAGTCTCATAACAAAACCAAAAACAAACCAGAAGCAAAGAATAGAAATTGAAACATAGATTTTTTTTTCTCCCTGACTGAATGTTTTTCTTTTTTATATCAGGTTCACTCAGGACAAAGTAGTCTGAGTTAGTGATGCCTATATGAGATAGGTATATGAGATAGGACCCCCACCAGAGCGTGGGTACTCTTTCAGGGGTCCCTTCCCTGAAGCTAACTGACTTTCCATCTCCCAGTAGCTATCAGGTGTTAAAGGATCCCCAAGTGGGATGGGACTTTGTGAGCCACTTCTTCAGCCCATGCTGGAATTCTGCAGGCTGGATCTTGTATAGGGCTTGTGTATGCAGTCACAGCTGCCGCGAGTCCTGTGTGCGATGGCCCTGTCATGTCTGACAAATATTGCTTCATTGCAGATGTCCAGATCTATCACCATTGGCTCTTCAGTCCTTCTTTCCATCTTGTGGTTATCTCTGAGTTCTGGGGAAGGAGGGATGATTTAGATGTCCCACTTAGAGCTGAGCCCTCCACAGTCTCTTAATCTCTGTACACAGACCACTTGTGGGGCTCTGTACTAGTTGCCACCTAGAGGACAAAGACGTTTCTCTGATGAGAGCTGAGAGACACACTAGTCTATGGGTATAATGCTGAGCATTTAGGGGTGGTTTAATACGTTATCTACTGAGCAGAATCACAGTACTCTGTTTTCCCTGTGGCCTATGACCCAGCCAGTCTGGGTTTTTTGGCCCAGTAAACAGCATCAGGCACAGGTTCCTTCCTGTGGGGCAAGTTTTCTCATTCCATTTTGTAGTGACGTAGAATGTTCACTTAGACTCTTGTTTCAGGGGTTTGGCCCCTTAAAACGGGCATGGACAGGGAAGACGGAGTGCTGTGCCAGCCACCGTTCTCTCTTTGCTCAGCTCTCATCTGTTCTGCAAGTGATGGATGAGTGAGTCCTTGGGTTAGGATCTGGGCTGGAAAGTTGAGTATGTTGGTGAAAAGCACACTGTACTTGTCTCAAGAGGCTTGTAAATTGGTGATGAAAATTTGGGGTTTGGAAACCATGCAAAAACATTGAAATTTCGGGTTGCATGAAAACATTTATACAATATCTTAATTTTGAAAAACAGAGTGTATTCACATATGAACATAACTTGATGTTTAATGAGACTAGGACTTTTCTTTGGTTAACTACTGCTCTCAAGCTTTCACAGTGAGGAGGCCAACATCTATTTGTGTCAACTTCTGTTTTCTGAAGAATGTTAAACATATTTTTCTATTTTATGTACAGTAGGAATTTTACGGATGGGGTTAACCCTGTACACAGTTATAGCAGGTAGCAGAAACTTAAGAACACATACTTTAATTTCAAAGAAACTAGATAAATTTTGTCACCACAATGTGCTTGTCACATGTAGCTTAACCTGGATATCAAAGACCTTGACAGATGACCTGACCCAAAGACTAGGTCATTGGCTTCAAGTTGACTAATGGCAAAGTCAAGGAACCAATGGGGTTGGGGGGACAGAACCTGAATATTTGTGGCACTTAACCCCTTGTGGACTCTTGATTGATGTGGCATGCCCTTGTGTATATGTGTTGCTTTTATTGGTTGGTGAATAAAGCTATTTCTGCCAATAGACAGACAAAATTTAGCTAGGCAGGAAGTCCAAACAAATATACAGAGGGAGAGAGAGAGTAGGCAGAGTCGAGGAGATACCGTGTAGCCACTGGGGAAGCAAGATGTGAGGTAACAAACTACAAGCCTCGTGGTAAAATATAAACTAAAAGAAATGGGTTAATTTATAGTTAGAGGCAGCCAGTAAGAAGCCTAAGCTATAGGTTAAACAGCTTTATTCATCAGTCAATAAAAACAGCACATATTCGCAGCATACAGAAGGACATCCCACATCACTGGGTAGCTACACCTTTTGAGCCTCTGTTTTGTTTCTCACCATTTCCATACTTTAAGCACTACAATGAGGGATGGAAAGATCTGGGAGGCGACTGAGCAGAACAAATCGCAAACTCCGCACCTAACATGGCAGAAGCTTTACTCGCGTTCCTCAGTTACTGTTGATCTGCCTTCAGCTAAGCTGCAAAAATGATAAAGTTCAGACAGTTTTTTAAATGGAGACATGAAATCACCTGGAGTGAAGAGTGGGGATTATCTCCGTGGGTAGAATGCTCTCCTAGAATGAATGAAGTTCTGGGTTTGATTTCCAGTACTGCATAAACCTAGGTATGGAAACCAATGCCTATAACCCCACCACTTTGGCAGGAGGAGGCAGGCTGGTCAGATGTTCAAGGTCACTCCAAGAATCTGGGAGGACCCAGCTTCTTTGCAAGAAGATAACCCTGAGGTCGATTTTCTTTAAGATGGGCTTTATGTTTTCTAGGAGGAGCTGATGGAAAGCCCATGATACAGGTCTTTAATTTCATTTAATTAAACAGATATTTGGGGATTACACTAGATTTTTAAAAAGTCATTAAAATATCTTTTCAAGGCTTTTGAGTAGGAAACAAGAAATGTTCTCAATACAATATAGAACTACTCCATCTACTCTTGCATATTTATATGTTTATTATTTTATTTCAGAACATGGCATTTGCATGTTAAGTGTAGATTTTAAACTCTACGACATTGTGAGAAATCACCCAGAAGAATCTGCAAGAGGTCAATTCATTTCACCGGAAGCCTTTAGAAGAAATAGATGATCACTAATCCCCCGGGTTTCTATTCAAGAATTTCTATTGAATTCATATGTATATGTAAAGATATACAAACCAAATAAGCTTTAATTGAATTTAGGGCATCTGTAAGGAGAAACTGCCTCGCGTTTGTCTCACTAGGAAGAAACCTGCCTGATGAACGCTCCGTTTTTCACTGGGACTTTGTAGGTCCCATGGTCCCATGGCAAAGGAGTAGAACATGAAAAATTTCCTTTTTCTATTTAATGGAAGGAATACCACAGGGACATTTTAAAAAAGGCTTTACTAATGCCACGTAAATCTCGAAACGAGGCAGAAAGGACTAAACAAAGGACGGCACCAACTACAAGAAAAAATATAGAAATGAGGGGAAAAAAAAAAAACTTGGTGGCTTGGAAGCTTTTTAAAACTTCTGAGCCAGAAAACCTCCTTCGCAGGGCGGGGAATGTCTTTGCTCTCCAGAGACCACTCCCAGCTAAGTTCGCCTCAAGTTTTCCCTACCCCTCCTCCATTCCTCACTTTAGCCCCCAAACCCGGGGAGTCACTGGAGATTGCCAGCACAGGTACCTGAAAAGTGTCACGACCGGACACTGATGGCGTGTTTATTTTAAACGCCACATACCCCAAATAGGCCGTGTTTATAGATAACTCTCCGAGAATTCGAAGGACAACTTGAAGCTCTCAGTCTATAAGAGAACAATAGTAAAACGTAGCGCGCCGCACGTTCTCTTTCGCTTAAGGGTCCGCGAGTGGCGCGGCGAGCCGGAGCCCTGGCGGGGGCCCCGAGCTGGAGCCGGGAAAAGGCGCGCTGCCCCTTTAAAAGGCCGCGCATCTCCAGGCCGGCCTTCCTCCCCGGGGCTCCAGCTGTGATTGACGCTGGGCGGCGAGAGGAGGCGCCTGGCGCTAACAAAAGTCCGGCCCGCAGGCGAGCAGCGCCGGGCCACAAGTCTCCGTTCACTCGGGGCACCGCAACAAGTGGCCGCCGCGCCCTCCCCGGGGAAGCCACGGGCGCACGGGGGTGCAGGGAGGAGGCGGCGGAGCGGGACAGCCCCGGGCAGGCGCGACTCAGCGCGCACGGCTGGGGACCGCGGAGGCGCATGGGGACCCCGCGGCGGAGGAGCGGCGAGCCTAGGGGCGGCACCGGGGCGCGGGCTCTGCGTCGCGCAGCTCCCTCTCGTCTGGAGCACGGATTCTGAGATCCCCCAGTGGCTGTCCCGGACCCGGCCTGCCACCCCCGGGGGTGCCAGGAGCGGACCTAGCACTCCCCCTCCCTCCGCGGAGCAGGGCCGTCCCCCGCCCAGATCGGTCCACAGAAGGGGCATGTGCAGCTAACGGTCCGGTCGTGTCCGCTTTCCTTTGCCCCGCCGCCTGGGAGGTGCGCCCCAGCTATGCAGTGTCCAGGGAGACGGCGGGCATGACGGCGACAGGATGGGCGCGAACAATGGCAAACAGTACGGCAGTGAGGGTGAGTGGGCCGAACGTCCCCCGACTCCAGGATCGCGCCCCCTCCCTTTCCTCTCGTTCACAGCTCAGGCGCACCCTACTTTGGTGCCTTTGGGGTTGTCGTCTTCCCTTTGGGCTCCGCGGGAACAATCTCTGGTTCCTCGAGGATGTCTTTCCACCATCGGGGTCTCTTAAGCAATTTTCCAGGTTGTCTTTAGGACTGCTCAAGTTGCATTTCTGCTGTGTTTCTTTCTGAACACGTGTGCCTCAGCTTTCCTTCCCTGCGCACCTTGGTGTAGGTGATGGTTTGGCCAAGAATTGAAGCAGTGAAACTTTCCCAGGCCTTTGTGCTTCAGTTCTCTGGACTTCCTCGTACCAGGAAAAAAAAAAAAAAAAAGAAAAGGAAAAAAAAACTTCTGGAAGAAGTTAAGCTTCCATTCTTTGCTAACTGCTCTGGTCTGACAGCTCCGTGAAACTAACCACCTATGGGTCCCGCGAGGCACGGAGTGGTTGGGAGCTTTGTCTGGGCTCTCTGGAGGCTCAAGACAGGCAGAGCACCATCTGTTACTCGGGGTTGGAAATTGCACAGAAATATTGCCTGTCAAGTGAGAACTTGGAAGTTGGGGAAACTTTAAACTCCGCCTACTCCTAAAGGGATGATGGATGTGTGGGTTGCCTTCTCAGTCCCGCCTCCCCCGCTTTGCATAATACCGGTAGTGTTTTAACTCCAGTGATTAACAGCACGTCCCTGATAGCACACAGCAAAGACATTTTCTACAGTTCAAGAGTTAAGGTCTGTATCTAGTGAACCTGGTTGGAGGGAGTCAAGAGACTGTCTTGGACTTACAGCCTCCCCCCATAGCACAGGCGATGACAAAGGAGGGGGGCAGCCCTTGCAGACTAGACTGGTAGGAATGCAGAATAACTGCTCTGCATGTGGTATGAAGGACCCCCTTATCATCCTGTTCAAAACTTGGGTTCTCTCCCTGTTTCTATCTGTGTTCATTTCTGAGCAACTTCATTAAATTAGAGTAAAAGCAAGCCCTAAAAATGTAGGTGATTAAAAAAAATCATCCATTTCCAGACCATCATGTTTAGAATTCCATATGTATGTGTGCGTTTCCTACATAAACAGACGTACTTGTGCATATGTATGCACATGTCCTGGGCAGATACATGAGAGAAATATTTTGGAAAAAAGTCTTTTTAGACAGCAAGTGTGGAAGTGTGTCAGAAAAGATTATTGGAGAATTTTGGCCCCTCACTCTCCAAAGGTATTCAAGTTAATGTTTTTAAAGTGTGTGGAGAGATGAACAGTGAAGCCGCTTAGCTTTGAAGGTGTTCAGTAACTGTCAGTGTACCTGTCAGTCCTGGCTTTGGTAGGGGAGGAGGTAGCAGGGCCTGAGAGGTGTAAGAGTTTTTCCTCTGCTTCTTCCACTTAACCATGGCAGGGCTCTCCTAATCCTCTGTAATGCGTTCTTACATCTCAGCATATCGTAGTGTACAGTGTGTGGTATATGACGACTTCCGGTCTGAACAGCAGAATTTTCAACCCCTGGGAGAAAAGAGGGGAGAGACAGGGAACTAATGTTCTCCAGCTGTTACCCGTAAATGCTACCTCTGCATTTTCACTTCGGTTCAAGTCAGATTTGACTGGGATCAGATTTAGATACACTGTAGACTTCTTTTGGGGGGGGGAGGCTCTTGTGCTCAGCTGATCAGGGGAGACCAATCGGAGTGTTTGTGAGTTTTGGCGAGAGAGCCACACTGTGTTTAGTTTTCATCAAGCCATTTCAGATGAGTCAAGATTCCTCTGTGATAGAGGAGAAAGAAAATAGAGAAACCCAAGTAACTTGACCCCAGACCTCCCCCTCCTTTGCCTTCCTCCCTGTTATACTGTGTCCCCTTCTAAATAAGGTTCTCTATATAATTAGGTATAGTAAATAAAGCTGTATTGTGGCACAATACAAATCTATACAGAGATGCCTCAGAATATGATGGGCCATGTTCCCCATCCAAAGCATCAAATTCAAAAACATGAAAGCTGTCCCTATTAATTTTTATCTGTTATCAAACAAGGCTGAGAATCAAGATAGTTTTCTGGACTGAGTTGCAATTTAGAAATAGTATATGTCAAACACAAGGGGGCCTTATCAATCAGTGTTTATATACAGACTGTGAGGAGTTCGTTCAACTGTATATCAGTGGTGTTTGTGGATGCTTCAAAACTGCAAGTATATATTTCTATAATTCTGGCCATTGACAGCATATGAACAGCCTCTTGATATTACAAAGATCGTTGAGTCATTAAAAGTTTTGATTGTGGGTAATTTGTGGATAATCTTGCTTCCTCTTGGGAAATACGTTATCCAACTTTAAAAGGTCTTTGTAAAACTACCTTAACAGGTGCCATGGGATAGCACCTTCCACTTTGCTGTGACCCCAAGAATAGGTGGGGTTAACACTGCCAGGAAGACTGTCAGAAATTGGAGTTTTGGGTTCCTCCCGGAGCTACACACTCATCATATATTGTGTGCATTACAGTTTCTAGATCTTCTAGTGAGAAAATAGAGCATCCACTTGGGAATTTGGAACTTAATTCCAACTTCACCTTCTGGGATCTTTCTTTCCCAAAGTGAAGAGAGTGGTTCTCAGTGGCAGGATTTGCCATTATCTTTTTGCTCACTGTGCGGCCATTCATTTCAATTTGCTTTCTTAATGTCTTTTAATGGACCACTTGGAGAAGGTTAGCCTTGTGAAGACCTGGTATAATTAATAGGCAAGTGAAGACTTAGCTGCTAAGAAATCAATAAACACCAACCCCCTTCCTCCTCTATATTGCTTACTTATCCCCACTTGTCGTCCTAATTCTGGTACCCCAATCTTTTCTTTTTTTTGAGATCAAAAGTATCTTTGAATCCATAGTGAGTGATTTCAGAATGTTTTATTTCCCTAATTTCTTAGTGAATGTTCAGATTCATACTCTGCCTTTAGGCTGGTCTTGGATGTTGCTCCAGGGAAAAACCTTACATTCTTAATCTTTAGCTTTCTAGAAACATAAGCCAATGTCTAAATGATTAGTATGTTCTGGTAAATTCTTTCATGAGAGACCATTATTTTTGGTCTTTATCTGGTTTCAGAAAGTTTAAGTTACAGCCTATGCAGAGAAATATGAAGAATGAGTTGGGGGATTCAAAGGCATTAGAACCATTAGCTTTGACTTCAGTTAAGCCAAATAAACAAATCTCAGTTCAAGTAGGAAGAGGGGAGCTGCCTTCTCTGCCTTTTAAGGCTTCAGTGTTATGTTTATTCTGCTTCTCCAGGTCAGAGGCAGTAGCACTCACACTGTTAACAGCTCCTTTGCAAGCCCTAGTTCTTATTGAATTGGAGCTGGAGAGGCCACAGCTATGGGGCTTGACCCCTGGTAGCTTTGGGGTCTAGTAGGGTCTTTTCATCATCTCAATGAGGAGAGCTGGTTGCTTGAGGGCGTACTTCTGTCACAAGTCCTTCACCACCTGGGAAATGAATCTTGAAATAACAGTAATGGCAATTAACACTTGCTGAAGTCTACTGTATCTGTTCATGGTTTTAAATGCCTGGCATGCACTGTCTCACTTTACCCATAAAGTAAATCTTATGGGGTAGGGTTTCTTATGTGCCTCATTTTACCAACAAAGAAACTCAGGGCGAAAGAAGCTAGTCTCTTCCAGAGTCATTGATTTTGCCAAATAATAGCTATTTTATTTGCCACCATGTGCCAGGAACTCTTATGACCTTGTGTGTGTTGTTGCAAAGGACCCAAAGGACAGCTAACAGAGAAACGATATGGTATGCTATGAGGGCCTAAAGGCTCTTGAGAAATTTGGCAGCCTAAGATAAGACCTAGTTTTAGTTAGTCACCATGTGATCTCATTGAAAAGTTGAAGTTTATACCAAGACTTATAGGAAGTTGGGCATGGGGCTTTGTAGACTTGTTGCTCTTTCAAATTGCTGTCATGTCTCCATCAGCTGAAACACTCCCACCAGGCACCACATCCTGGGTGGACTATAAACTGTAGAAAGTGATTTCTCACAGTTTTAGAACCTGAAAGTCAGAAAACAAGCAGCATGTCTACGTGCCTAGGTTCTGGTGAGAAAGCCTCATCCAGGCTGTAAATGCTGGCTTCTACCCGAATCCTGGCAAGACCACTGAGGAAACAGGCTTAGCTACCTATCTGGACTCTTAGAAGTACACAAATCCCCTCCATGAGGGTTTTGCCTTCATACAATACACACTGGCTTCACTTCCTAATGTTAACATATTGCAATTAAAGTTTCAGCGGATATATTTGGGGGGCCTTCGGGTATCAGTCTCTTTCAGTCTATTGAGAGGACAGTATTGTCAGTCTTCTGTAGGAGCTGCTACAGTCTGACCACTGGATAGAGAATTTGTCTAGATTTGTGGCTTAATAGGTTCCATGAACTTGTGCATTCCTCAAAAGTTCTGTCTTGTTTGTCTTTGGTTGCCTATCAGAATTGTGCATGTTGGCCCAGACATACTGTAACTATCACCATAACTCTGAGATAGAAGCAGGTTTTCATCGTTTGCCTGCAGCAAACAATTCCATCGAGATGTAAATCAGAAGATAAAGGATACTGTTCCAGTGTTTGGTTAAAATAAAAGCATCTGTACCGTGATGCTGGCAAGACCATGTTTGGTCTGATGCTGAGCAGTAATTTTGGAGTTCTGGCGATCTTTTTTGAAACTTTAAAATAAAGGCATGAAAAGAGAGGTAGCTTTCTTTCCATGCTGGGAACCAAGTCATTAGCTCTGTTCTAACTCTGCCTACCACTTGAACAGAAAGATTTTTTAATTGATTTTGCATAATTTAGAGTTGCCTCGCCTTTATCCCATATTTGCTGTTATCTCTGGGTTTTGGTTGGCTGTCTGAGTAATGGAAACTTCTCATTGTGATCCATCACAACATGTCCCGGTCCTAGAATAAAGTCTCTGGTGAATAAATTCTCCCAATGAAAGAAAAGAGGGGTAAGTGGAGGCTAAGATCCTCACACCATACATGCAATGTTTGAAGAGCTTCCAGAATGCTCTCAATGTATGCAAGTTGCGGGGAGTTAGGTTTAGCTCTTATGGAAGAAGCCCTGTGTAATAGTTGAGGCTGATCTGCCTAGGGAGTTGGAGGATCCTCACCTGGCAAGGCGATCGCAATGATGGGTGCAGTGTGGAGACTTTTGAGCCAGTTCCATAGCAAGTATTTTGCCCCTCATGTTTATGTCTGAGGGAGCTGGGAGTAGTTTGAGTCGCCTTGTTGATTGTCCAGTGCAGAGTGGTCAGCCCTGAAATCATATTCACATAAGCAACTAGATGGACTTGCTGTACATCGTACAAACCTATACATATCTATGTATATATAATAATGATAGTAATAATAATAAATAATAATAATAAAAGACTTGTGGGAGTATGAGAGAGCTATGTTGGAGGGGTTAGAGGGATGAAAGTGAGGGGCTGGTCCACCTACTGAGACAGTGTGCCTGAACTAATGGCACCAATCCAGCTGGACTGGGACTGAATGAGCATATGATCAAACCAGACTCTCTGAATGTGGCGGCGAAAGTTGGCGGATGGAGAACCCATCAACAATGACACCAGGACCTATCTCTTCTGCATGTATTATCTTTTTGGGAACCGAGTCTTTTTGAATGCACTCCTTCCTAGGCCGGGAGGGAGGGGGTTGGGCCTTGGACTTCCAACAGGGCAGGGCACCATGCCCTCTTTCAAGGAA
>PVIU01014272.1:0-52649 GCA_004026605.1 Ondatra zibethicus
TTAGTATTGTCTTTCTGTGGTTTGGGTATCAGGGTAATTGTAGCCTCATAAAAAGAGTTTGGCAATGTTCCCTCTGTTTCTATTGTGTGAAATAATTTGAGGAGAATTGGTATTAGTTCCTCTTTGAAAGTCTTGTAGAATTCTGAGTTGAAACCATCTGGTCCTGGGCTTTTTTTGGTTGGGAGACTTTTGATGACTGATTTAAAATATATTAAACTGTTCTCTACTATTTTCAGTTCTGCTGTTAACCTTCTATTGCAAGCAGTTTTTTCTTCTTTCTGTCTTTTTATGAGTGTAAATATTACCTGTTAAGAGCCAGTACAGTCAAGCTCAGACATAGCTCTTTAGGCAGATTCTATACAGTAGTTTTAACTCATTTGGTAAACATCCCTCAACTACTCAGAGATCTGGGGAAAATGGCATTAAAATATTTAATTATTGAAAAACTTTTCATAACAAAAAGAGACAGGTTGGCTCCTAGCAACAACACTCTATTTCCTCCAAAGAAAACAGAAGACAAATAGGCACACAAAAAAGTCCACCTGCACTTTGTTTCAACTGCCAAGCACTGGCCACTGGGCAAAACTGACTTTCATCTAAACTGAAGATCACCAGTCAGTGGACAGAATTATTGTAATCAACAGTCTAGCTGCTCGGGTCAAGGTAAGCCTGTCTTCCTACAGATTTCTTAGCCCACAGGATATTCTGGAGCCTGGCAAGCCCTGTCCTAACAGCAAAAGAAAAATATGACCCTTCAGTGACCATGGAGGACCCTGAGGAGTAGCTCTAGGTGTGAACCAAGTAAGTTCTCTGCCATTTTATTAATCAATAACTCAAGTAAAATTTTATCATTCTCAAAGATCTCTGATGCAGTTTGACAGCTGAGAGGTTTTGTTGTTTAAAAGGACAACCTCACCAAACAAATTTCAACAAATATAAGTTATCAAATCTCTCTCATACTGCCTTCCATAATCTTAAAAATACTTTTCATTGTGCATAAACATCTGTCACAGTCATTCTGACATAAATATGATACTGTTTATACAATATATATGTTTAAAACTTCTGTTTTTAGAAATTCAAAGAATTCTTGTGAGTTCCAGGGAGCCAAATTGAAGGATCCACCTTAAACATGACAGATACACCCCTTTCAATTCCCTGGTCCTAATTTTTTTTCCTAAACTTAACTTTGTCCTCTGTTCTGTCAATACCTTAAACAGGTGTGCGAGATGCCAGATATTTCCATACCACAAACACTAGAAAGGAGCAAAGAGACCAACTACCCCAGGATGTGACCAGCACCCAGCTTTCTCAAGTTCCCCCTACCCCCAAGACAATACCCACAAATAAAAAGGAAGCAGTCTTGAGAATCCACTCTCCCAATTTCTTTAACCTGTGGTGCCTAACCTCCTGCCTTTTTATTAGAAAAAAGAGATGGGAATGTAATGGTCTGTCCTTTCCTTTTAAGAGACAAGCCCCGCCCACTCCCTCCCTGACCCACCACCATGGCAGGCAGATCTTCTGTCCTGCTTGCAGCCCAAGCCCCTTCCTTTTCTGTCTTTCTCCCAAAGAGGTAGCTGCTGCTGTGGCTCCTCTCCTCCCCACTCTCTGTTTCCCTTTCTCTCTCTCTGCCTCTCAGCTCTTTTCCCTTTACCCCTTCCCTCTTTTCCCTCCATAATCCACTAAATAAATATCCAACCTTACTCTGCATGGTGTGCCTATCTGTCTTGGTCTCTTACCTGCCATGTGGCTTCCTGCCTGTGACTTGCTGCTCTGGGTCTCTCACCCACACACCCCTGTTTGGGACTGACTGCCTTCATGGCCCACTGTGGTCTCAGGACACGGTGTCCACTGCTGCCACTTGGGGAACTGCAGCATTTCTTCCGTTGCACCCCTCGGAGAACGGTGCTGTTTTTTACTTAAACCATAACAGTGACTAAAATAATCAAATGTTCAGCAGCTGTATTTTAGGTTGCAAGACCCAAGAGCAGTGCTTGAAGAGTCTGTGTCAGCTGTAAGTGATCAGAAGTTCTCCAAACAGAGAGCAAACCAGGGGATAAATGCCAAACTCTGAACCTTTGATCCAATGTCTGATGTGTGGGTGCAACCCATTAACATGATTCTGGCTTACAAAATTGAGTTCCTACCCACCAAAGTTAGAAAATTTTGTGTTTGACTTAGCTTTCACGACATAACAATACCATCTCCTATTGAAAGAACTGCAAAAGCATTCTGATCCCATAATTCAACATTCATAAACTCTAGGTAACTGCTCCAAGTTATTAGCACATTAAAAGTCATACAAATATAACTATTATAAGGACAAAAAGCAAAGAACCAAAGGGACCCTAACAGTGACATCATTAGAAAACAATGACATCATTAGAAAGCAATGACATCATTAGAAAACAAGTTGAATACTTGGCATTGAAGGACTCCAGACTAAATATAAAAATAATTCTTCAAAGAAATGAAAACATCACAAATGAAAAAAAAAATAAATGGAAACTATAGTCCCTGAAACATAATGACTAGTTGGGGCTCTTCAGCCAGCTTGAAGATTGTCATAAAATCATCCCATCTGACAAAGACGGAATGCGTAATAAATAGAGTTGTCGGATGTTCTGAGACCTATCATTATGTCTGCTGTGGGGATGACTGTAGGTGACATGATTGGTAGTGAAATGACCCAGGAAGTAAGAATAAAAACGTGGCTCAACCCAACTTAGGCTGAATCATACTTCTAGAGAGTCTGATGCTAAATGGCCTACTGTGAGCATGTTTAAACACACTTCAATCTGGGCAAAAAGGTTTCAGGCAACGGTCATTCCAATTCCAGGTGCGCAATGAAGCTTCAGGCACGACTGTATAGAAACTCCTTTGCAGAGCACATGAAGCTGGGCTCTATAGCTTACAGGCCTAGGATCTGCTGTGGTCTCTGACTGAGATAGCATAGACGTCAGCAGAATGTAAAGTACATGTGGCATGTCCCCTAAGGATGGGTTCTTTAAACTTGGGGCAAAGGTAAAGGGAGGGAGAGTCTGGGATAAACCTTCCGGGGCATTTGGGTGAGATCTAGCTCTACAAATAGCAAAAGTCACCATGTTATTAACAATATCCACTCCCAGCTTTCTGGGTGGAATGCAGGTATATGTCTCCTTCATTGAGGAAACACCCACGCATACTTAACATTCTTGGTTTCCCTAATGCTTTCTGTGAGTACAAGGATCTTGTGCCCTCTACATTCTTTTATAAGTTTCTGATCATATTTAAAGAAATGAAATAGCAAAAAGAGATACAGTGCCCAATGACAACTTTGAGACACAGATCCTTTGCTGGTAGACTGGCAAGTGAAGAAGTGGAATGCTTTTCTTAGTAACCTTGGTTGGACATCTGAGGTGCTGATCTTGTACATATCTGTAAAGTTGAAACTGAAGGTCAATTTACAAAAAGCCTTTAGTCTAGTTTGAACTTGCTCTGAGGTGAAAGTGTGTTAATTATGTGCAATTAGTCTGAGCAAAAGATCAAGGCAGGCTGTTAAGTGTCCACAGTCCTTGTGGGACAAATAGATCCAGTTATGAAGCTTGTCCCAGTGCTCTATATTCTATATATCAAAACTATATGGCTAACTGAGAAGTCATCATCTTGACAACCCACAGATATGTGTGCCCAGCAGATGGAATATTTCATGAGATAAAGCAGTGGGAAAACATTCAAAGCTATTCTAGGGAAGAAATAAAGTGGAAAGAAATTACAGATAGAAGCAACCACTTTTCAGAGTCAGTGGTCCTGTAAGCTTTGCTAGACAGGATTATCTCCATCAATTATCAGTTGCCATATGCTGTATATTTCCGTGGCCTCTGATAATGTTGTACATCATGTTCAATATAGTCTACATGGCAAAGGTCTTGGAAAGGACTATAACCTAGGAACTGTTAGACTATAGTGCAGTAGAACTTCTTAACTGTCACACACAAGTGCACATGCACACACACACACACAGGAGAGAGATAGAGATAGATAGATAGATAGATAGATAGGTAGATAGATAGATAGATAGATAGATAGATAGATAGATAGATAGACAGATAGAGGTGGCAGTACTAGTAGTAGTAATAAAGAGTCATGGCCTGATTTCTTTAGTCAATGATATTTGGCCAAAATGAAGTGGCCAGAATTTTAAAGAGGCAGACTCATGATCTAACCAAAGCTTTTCAATATCACTATTCAACAGAGAAATTGAAATTAAAATTCCATCTCAGGTCAGTCATCACTACTATCATTCAATAAAGACAACCAATCCTGATGAGTATGGAGTTTGGGGGACAGGTTAATAAAGGAAACCTTAACCTGTGTATGGGAAAGGTAAATTAGTGGAGTCACTATCAAAGTCATGGTGAATATTCCCCAAAATGATTAAAATAACTTTAGTCTATGACCTAAGAATATGACTTCTGAATACATGCCCAAAGGAGTCTGAATAAGCATGTCATAGAGCTCCTTGAACATCCAAGTTTAGTAGGTTATAGAAATAGCCTGTGTCTGTCAATGGATGGATCCATAAGGAAAATGAGGGATATTTTATTTAGTTACAAAAAAACCCAAAATTATGTAATTTCAGTGAAAAAGATGTAAGTGGAGATGATCATGTTAAGAAATATAAGCCAGATACAGAGAAAAAATAGCATATGCTTCTCATGTATAGAAGAGAGGTGTTCTAGATTCATAAAATCACAATACACAATTTAAGGCAAAAGTGAGATATAAGGGAGGAAGGAAACTATCAAAATACAGGAGATGAGAGTGCATGAGCATGGTCATAGCACATGATATTCTTCAGTGAAATGTCTTTATAAAGTCCACCACTATGTACAGTGAATTATATAACTAGTATAAATACATACTAATATAAAATAATTGTGTATGTTTTTTCCTGTCTTTCAATTTGGAGCTTTATTTTGTTTGCTTTTGTCTTTTTGTTAGTTTATTCTAAAGAAAGAGTCTTCCCATATTTCTCTGCTGGTCTAGTGCTTACTATGAAGACCATGTCAATCGCAAACTTGTGACAAACCCCTATCTCGGCTTCCTGATTGCAGGCATGCACAATCATGCCTTTCTTTGTGCTTTTCACTTTCTAAAAACAAAACTTGGTCCTCTTAACAAGATTACCATTTTCTCTGACATTTCTTTATGAGCAGGTTAAAAAAAACTTTTGAGACCATAATGGAATAAATTTATATTTAAAATGACATGGTAAATTATATCATGCAAAATTTTACTAATGTTCTTCTGTTTACAGCAGTAACCATGTTGCAATGGTAACTATAGTTCTTTATAGAGAAATAGCACAAAGGAAAAAGGAAATAAAGAAAGGGGTAAAACAACAGGAAGAAATGACAATAATGGAGTTTTGTACATTTTTTATTACAAAATAGAAAACCTAAATAAGAGAGATTACATATTTCACATTACTTAACTCAGAAAAACCTGCAAACAGTCTCTAATTTTAGCCAATTATTTGTAATTCTCCATATTAGTACACTGGGTGCAAAGGTGTTGCTATGCTTTCCAAAGAACAGTGCTAACCAATTGGAGAAAATATATGCAAATAAGAAAGCATTTCTGAGTTGGTAAATTGTTAATTTTCCTAGACTCCGTCTTCCAATTCATCTTTGAGCATTTCATATACCCTATCAGGATGTGATCATTCTACCATGCTGTTAAGATAAATTATTCCTATCAGCTTCAACGACCTGCTGTCTACAATCCATCTTTTTGGTTTCTAACTCTAATATCAATTTGTGGTATACTCAACAAGTTTCACATCGGTCAAGGTCACCAAATAAATGATGTTTAGAGACGAGTACAGGGATAGACAATCTGATTTTTTTCAGCAGGTAAATAAAGTACTTCTGACTTTTGACAAGTGGCCACAGACCAAATAAGATTTTCAAGGTGTTAAACTGATGAAAGAGCACTATCAACTGAAAACCCAATTTTGAAATTATGATTACCATAATTCCCTCAAATAAGCACATTCTTGCTGTATTTGTATCAATTCACAGTTCAATGTGCATGACAGCAAGGGTTGTATATAGTAAGACCTTGTGTCAAGCCTCTGAGATTAATATGTATGATAAGTTCTCACAGACATTTTTAACAACAAAAGAAAAACTAAAAATTTTCAGATGTATAATAAGCAAACATATTCCTTTGAATGGGCTTGTTTGGCAGTAAAATCAATCCTCAATGAAGAAAAAGCATGTTACATGATCCATAAAAGTAATAATAAAACCATTATCATGGGATAATTAATAACTCCACTCCATAGTAGCTTGTACTACATCAGTCATCAGTAACTCTTCTAATATAAGGCATCACATCACAGTACTACCATGGAGAATCAGCCAATCCAGGAGAACATGAGGTGTGGGAATAAATGTTGTCTAGTTTGGGCGTTAAATGTTACTCAGTTCGGGTACTGAAAACTTGTTCTTCTGTGTGGTGCTAATTGAGAAGCAATGAAACCTTCAAGAGTTGAAACCCAGTGAGGAGTTTTTAGGTCATATTTTACCCTGATGGGTATTTTGGGACTCTAGCCCCTTTTACCCCCTGGCCTCTGCTTCTGAGCCATTCAGTGAATGGTTTCACTTTGCCATACATTTCGTGTCATGATGTGCATGATGTGTTGTCTCTGTTTGAGCCCACAAGCAGTGGAATAAATGGATCATGGATGGTAATCTTCAAGACAAAGCCAAAATAAATCTTTTCTATTTACAAACAGCTTATCTTGGGCATTTGTTATAGTAACAGGAAACAGTAAAAGAGAAGGAAGGGAGAAGGCATTCTGGTTAAGGGGAAGCATTTCCATGAACAAATGTCATATGTAAGACGTCTTAGTGTTGTCTTAAACTGAAGGACAGTTTGAGTTGAGTCTTAGCAAGAATAGTTACCTGAGGTGTCTTTTTGCTCAACCCAGATGGAAACTGGGGATGGGCAAGAATCAGATCTTCAAATGCTGGCCTTTCTCATTCTTTCCTCACTTGGCATTTGTTAACAGTGAGTGTGGCAGCAAGACCCATGTAGCGTGACTGCATCAATGATCCAATCACTCTGATGAAAATCTGTGGGGGAGAACTGGATGGTCCTTGAGAGAGGAACCCCAAGAGGTGAGACAGGGTTCTGGAGGCCGGGGAAGCAGCTGAGAACCAGACAGAATCCAACAATTAGGCCAGTCAGTTCCCTTATCTAATATACCAGCTGGCTGGTAATCAAATGATCATGGTGAATGTAATGTAAATCATAAGCTTACAGTGATAAAGGAAACCCAGGAGTGTTGAATCCAGTTACTCCTATTCCTCATATTTGAACCTTCTTGGAAGATAATTTTTGTTGTCACTAAGATCATGTGGCAAAGACTCACCTAAAACTTTCAATAATCATTTACTTTTAATGAGAAGTCAGACTGTATTTTTAAAATCTGATTATTTTTCTTCTCTCTTATGTTACATCCCAACTGCAGTTTTCCCTTCCTCCTCTTCTCCCAGTCACCCCCTCGCCCACCTCCCTTCTGCCTCACTCTGTGTTTCCTTCAGAAAAGAGCAAGCATTCCAGAGATAGCAATCAAACATTGCATATCAACTTGCAATAAGACTAGGCATACTCCCTTATAGTAAGGCTGGACAATGCAACCCAGTACGAGGAAAAGGTCCAAAAAGGAGTCAAAAGAGCCAGAAACAGCCTAGCTACCACTGTTAGGAGTCCCACAAGAACACCAAGCTACACAGTCATAACATATATGCAGAGGACCTAGGTCAGACCCATACTGGCTCCCTGAATATTCCTTCACTCTCAGTGAGCTCCACTGATGATTGCTTAGCTGATTGCATGGGCCCTGTTCTTGTGGTACCCTGGACCCCTCGGGTTTCTACAGTTCTGCTCCGTAATTGTCTACAAGTATAGTAGAATAACATTAGTTATCATTTCATTGACTTTCTTTCCTTTCTTTTTTTGTCATTTGTGATTGATTACAAATCTCTGGGCTACCAAGCCTCTGATTCCTGGTCCTCCAGGCAGTTTCAGGCATGGGGACAAGTCATTGGTTGGCCACTCCCACAAGTTTTGTGCCTTCTTTACCCCTCCCCATTCACCGCCCCCCCATCTTGCACGTATGACAAACTGTAGCTGGGTTGGTTTCCCAGTTTCCCTGGAAACCTTTCCTGGTTACAGAAGATGGCTAGTTCATGCTCCATACCCCACATTACTAGGAATCTTTGCCAGGGTCCCCCTTGTGGATTCCAGGGCGTTTCCATTGCACTAGATTTCTATCTCTCCCTGAAACTCATCTCTCTCAGTACTTTCTTTCTCTTCTCCCTATACATGATCTCCCCTGTTGCCACCCTTACCCACTCCCAGTCTTCTGTGAAATTTATTCTATTTTCCCTGCCCACGGAGATCTAAGTATTCCTGCTTGAGCCCTCTTTGTTACCTAGCCTGTCTGGTAGACTGCTATTTTTTGAGTAATGTTAACAATTAGATTACACTAAACTTCATACTGGATTAAGATAGAAAATGAAGAATCATCCTAATATCAAAATGAGCAACCTAGGGTGAAATGTGGAAATCCTACAAGTAGGTATTTTTAAAATTAAAGTCATAAAAATAAAAAGATGAAAATAAACTCTTGATATTTGAGGATTTTTATTTATTTCATGCTTCCTCTTTTTTAAAAAAATGTAACATTAGCCACATCTAGAGCATTTTACCTTATACACTATTATACAGTATTTTCTTATTTTTTCCTAAGCATCCTTTCATTTTAAATAGATACTGATGAAAAATATAAAAGCAATATTTTATATAAGATCTAGATAAAAAGCACTTAAAATGAAAAGTATGATTTAAGAAATAAAGCAATCAATCCATGATACAAAATATATAGGGTTTACAAGGTAAAATTCTTAAGTAAATTCTATTATGAATGATTTTTAAGGGATGTACTAACTGATAATTGTGAGAAATTATAGTACTGTGAATGGAAGAGAAAAAGTGTTTTAAGGGTTTTAAATTATTGTAATGAAGATAAAGCCACTAATAAGAGCATTTAAAGTAAGGATAATTAAAGTTAATATTTTTAAGTTCTTGTTCATAAAATACTGCACCATAATAAATAAAGGTTTTCTCAACTTACTTTAGAGATGGGCGCAAGAAGCAAAAAAAATGTATATTTAACAAAACAGAGCCTAGAAAACTTCAGTGCTCAAGATTGTTTAGTTAGTGTTCATTGTAATTGATATTATAAATATATGAGTGATAAATAATGTAACAGTGGGTTAGATATTGTTCAGCATTATTTACATTTAATTTAAACATTTGCACATTTGATTCCTTAATCCTTAAATTAACTCTGTTAAATGAGAACTCCTTATTGTTGGTGAATATTGAAGTAAAGTCTTAATCTGAATCAATTATAAAAATTTGAAGGAAACTGAAATGGTTTTATAGCGCTCAAGCTACACCATACTTAGTAAAACTTACTTGACGTCTTGACTTCAAAACTACTATGTTATATTGTGGCATTGCACTATATCTATAGCATATATCTATAACATGTATATTATATGATACGCACAAGTATGTATAAACACACACGTGTGCTATGTTGTCTGATGATCTTTGAACAGAACAAAATGTAATGAATAATTATCAAACTTCAAATACTTTCTAGACACTGGAAAGATCAACGATTCATTGTTTGCCTAGGCATATCTTACAATCTTGAACTTTTAGATGATAGACTGAGATACAGATGACAGCCAGTCAGATGACAGATAGATGGGCAAACAGATAGATCTAGAAACAGGAGTGAGCACGGAATGATGCTGTCCTTTAAAATGCAATTCCACTTGTGGGAAGGAACATCATGATTTCATCAGCCTCGTTTCATACGTGAAGACACTGACTTTGACATAGTAAGGAGAAAGGATGAGCCCACAATCAGTTAATAAAGGAGCCGGTGTTTGAATATTAGTCTAATCAAAATATTTTTTCTTCTTCTATCCTCTATCATTATGAAAGAAAACTTTCCCAACCTAAAGAAGGATATTCCTATGAAGGTACAAGAAGCTTACAGAACACCAAATAGACTGGATCAAAAAAAAAAAATCCCCTTGCCATATAATAATCAAAACACAAAACATACAGAATAAAGAAAGAATAATAAGAGCTGCAAAGGAAAAAGGTCAAGTAACATATGAAGCTAAACCTATCAGAATTACACCTGACTTCTCAATGGAAACCATAAAAGCCAGAAGGTCTTGGATAGATGTGCTGCAGACACTAAAAGACCATGGATGCAAGCCCAAACAACCATACCCAGCAAAGCTGTCATTCACCATCAATGGAGAAAACAAGATACTCCATGACAAAAACAGATTTAAACAATGCGTAGCCACAAACCCAGCCTTACAGAAAGTACTAGAAGGAAAACCTCAACCCAAGGAAGCCAACAACACCCACAATAGCACAGACATCTGATAACCCTCCACCAACACAACTCAAAGAAGGAAACACACAAACACTACCACCATATATAGTGGGAATGTGTTCAGATTTGCCAAAACTACTTTCCAGTTTGGAAGAATGGACATTGGTTCAGTTCGCTAATATCAATACTAACAGAAACAAAGCTTTGTCAAAGGTAAAAGTGTTGCAGTCAGAAAGGCGGGATGTTGTGTGAGATCATAGGAGCCGAAGCATCCAGATCACTTTCTGTTATAAGTTTTGGCTCAGCACTGCTGTCTGATGAGCCAATACAAAAAAAATTGCACGAAATATGCACCCTAATATTTTTTCCTATAGTCTTCTCAATTAAAAAGAACAGCCCCACACCAAAGTGCCAATTTTTTTTTATGGGTCTGTTCCACATGCATCCAACTTTTAAACTAGACACCAAACAACAGGAATTGTAAACATCACAGTCACATTAGAATTCTTCATTTTCTTTCAATTACTGTTTATTTTCTTGGAATCTGGCTAATTCATATTCATATCAGGCAGTCTTTATGAGGGCTCTTTTGGCATTTAAGTTGTTTTCTCACCAATCTCCACTGCTTTCATATAATTTACTTTCTCTGCCTGCTAAGAATCCTTTACTGGGCACTGAATAAAATATCAAACTTAATGGTATTTTCAAATTCACTTTATTACTTCACATGAGAGAGGGGCTCAAGCCATCCATGTCTGAACTATGGAGAATTCTATTTGTGTTCCTACCATCTCTGACATTTGATTGTCTTAAGAATGTTCTTGCTTCTTTTTCTATTCTTTTCATAAAATAGCTGGTAAACTGTGTCCCTTTTTTATTTCACTGTCTTCTTATTTTATATTTAGATTAGAAATAAGATGTGTGTTAAAATTTGCATATTACTTGTTATTTTGATTTCTCCTTCTTGATAAAAATAGTGAGAGAAATCTTATCTTTCAGGTGTCACTTTCCTAAATATAGGTTCATCCTAATAATTGCAATGATCAAATAATCATTATGTGCTTGGATATGTATGCTTTATGCTTGTGTGCTAACAATGCTATTTCATCATTTTACCATTCATATTTTGTTATGTTCCTCAGGGAGTCATTTGCCTCCTCTTTTAATTAGAGAACCAAAGATAGTTAAGTTGGCGATGAATTATAATTAAGTTTGTGTTTATTTTTATCTGTTTACAGTTATGTCCTAACTGTAAACTGTTAGTTTGACAGGGTCTCTTTTTCAGCAATAAACGAAAGGGTAATAAAAGCTTGTGATATGAAAGGAGAAGGGGCTTGTGGAAGGAGGCAGCAGACCAGTGAGAAATAAGGCAGAGGTCAGGAAATGGGAGTGTGGGAAGGGAAGAAGAAGGACAGTCATCTATAGAAATGTCACAATGAAACCCTTTGCTCCATATGCTGACTTTTAAAACTGATAAAGAAAGAGCATCAAGCCAATGAAATGACACCGCATGGCCAACTTTACACAGAAGTCTGAATTAGTTTCTCAAAACCTCTGTAACGAAGTGGAACAGAGGATGGCTTAAAACTTCAGAAATTGTACCCTAGAATATTACTCCTATTGAACTGGACTTCATTACCAACTTTTGATATGTGTCTCTGTATTTGATGTGTTCATGTATGGGAGCACATGGTTGGCAGGTGTATAAACACCTGAGTCTGACTTCAGGAGTCTTCGTCCTTCACTCTCTACCTTACTCACTGAGATAAAGTTTCTTAAGTAAAAGCAGAGCTCATTGATAGGGCTCATCTACCTAGCGAGCTTTCCCTGGGAATCCGGTCTCTGTCTAATAAGAGCTAGAATTAAATGCAGGCCCCACGTCTACCTTGCATTTATGGTGGAGCTGGGGGTCTGAACTCTATTCCTCACTCTTCCACTGCCAGTACTTTACCCATTGTCCTATTTTTTCAGTCCTATTTTACCTGTTGATAAAGCCTCCCTACACCTTTCTTTTCTGTATTTTCCCTACCCCTTGGAAATGTAGCTTTATATAAAATAAAGGGAAATTGAAGAATTTCATTTTTGTTTGCTTGTTTTATGGTGGAGAAGATTCATTGTAGATAAAAAGGGAGAGCCTAGTCAGAGGCAGGGACATTTGGGAACATGGTGAACCAGGTGAACATGATCCTGAGCCAGGCCATGAGAGGAAAAAGGGGAGGGGAGTGGGGGAAAGCCAGGAGAAAAACGGTCAAAAGACAAAAGCGGTCCAGGTAACCAAAAAGGCTGGGTTAAATAGGGGAGGACATCTCCGGGAAGGTCAACCCAATTCCTGGGCTGGAGAAGTTTAGGGGCGAGAGAGGGGGATGCCAGCCGGAAGGACCCTGTAACAACAGGTAGGAACTGAGGGATGCTGGGAGAACCTGGTGGCTGGGTCCACTTTGATTTGTTAAATAGGTACCACAGTTAGTTATTTGTTCTGGGTGTGAGACTTAACATCCCATCCTTTTTGTTGATAGTAAATGATTAGCAACGTAATCTTTCCTGTGACTACTTTCTGCTGACATTGGGGCATGGTTGTTGGGAACCTAAGAAAGCTGGAATTCTGGCCAAAGGCAGGAAGAGAAGGTTATTTCACTTGCTGTCCAGGCTCTGTGGGATCAACTGGTGCTAGAGAAACGCAGGCCACACTGCAGTAGTCTGTAAGGTATGGGACTAGCTGCTTTGGAGTCTCCTAGGATGCAGAGGCTCAGCCTGGAGGGAAAGTCCATCAGAATTACCTTGGCTTGAGTTTGGAGCAGTTTGTAGTCTTTAGCTGATTGGAAACCTGCTGAAACAGATATAGATTATGGACAGAAGGTACAGTTAAGGAGTTTAGGGGAATTTTTTAAAAATTGTTTTTATTGAGCCATATATTTTTCTCAGCTCCCTTCCATTCCTCTCTAGGGGAAAATTTTTATCTTGAGTATACATTTCAACTTTTCAAACCCATAGTCCTGCTAGTTGGGGGACAGGAGTACAAAGACCAGGGAAATGGGGAGAGATCCCACCCTCAAAAAGAGGCAGTAGGCTGGGAAGTTCAGGCTGTTTGTTGGCACGAGTACTTAACTGAAGTCCATTTGACCTGTGAGATATGGACCCAAGTTGACTCCCTAAAGTTTACAACTTGTTTTTAGTTTATAAAAAGAGATAAAAGTTTTAGGTACATCAGCATTACCACAGTTTGTAATCAGTATTAAAACCCACATTGTAGAAAAGGAGTCACAACTTTGAGTCATAGTATATCTGGAATGAACTCCAGTACAGAAATAGAGGGCACACCTGTGATCTAGATCTTGAGTCAGGAAAACACAGACCTGGATATTCAGGTGGGATGACATACCTTTCATCTGGGTCACACCTTCTGTTGAAAGCCTGTATACGGACAATGGGCTGGGTGGTGGTAGCACACGTCTTTAATCCCAGCACTCAGAAGGCAGGGTCAACTGGATCTCTGTGAGTTCGAGGTCATCCTGGTCCAGAAGAGCTACTTCCAGGACAGGCTCCAAAGCTACAGAGAAATGCTGTCTCAAAAATAAAAAATTGCTTGACTTTTGCCTGCTTGTTCTTACTTTGCCAGAATATCCATTCCTTCACTGGCATTGGAGCTTACTTCTTCAGGATTCAAATATATACATAATGCTTATGAATATTTACACCATTACCCATTATTATTATTAGTGTGAGTAAGTTCACACTGAATTATCTATTATTTTATTTAATTATTTTTTGTTGGTCATTATTAGTCTATAAAGACTGTATCACTTTTTAGGCCTCATTTTTGGCTCTATTATCAAACCATGTTTTTAAGGAGAAAATATGAAGGACAAAGCTAATCCCCAGAATCAAATAGAGTTGTAGAAAGGAAATCACATAAGTCTTGCATAATATGAATACATGGTATAAGTTAAAAAAAACTGTTGAATTTTTCTATTGTTAAGTTATCTGTTATCTTACCACTTTTAAATTGTAAGTTATAAATTTGACCTTATAATTCTTACCTGTAACAAGTTGGAGTAGGTGCAATAACCATTACCAGTGAGCAGGTGTCATAGTAGTAGCTATGTGGCCAACTTGAATAGTTTGAATTAGTTATAGCCATAGATACTGAAAAATATGCTCAAATTAAAAGCAGTTATTCAGTATAAATCACAGACTGTGCTCTGCAGAGGTCCCTGACTGGTCAGCAACTATGCAGGGGCAGCAAAACAGCAACGTCAACAGAGATACCCGGGGAAATCCATGCACATCCTGAGCTTCTGCAGTGCATCTGGAAAGCTGGATCTGGGAGCTGCCCTACCACAGCCAGCTGTGCAGTCTGTTCATTGGTGGCACCCTGAATGGCTCCCAGATGCTACTGAGGCTCGTGGCTACTTGGGGCCACCATGTGGGGACCCAAATGGACCTTGTGGAGTTTGGTGGCAGCTGGCTGAAGCTGTAGGGAACCGGAGCCCCACTTTGGGTGCCAAACTGTTGAATTATCTCAGGTTGAGAAAAAAACAGACTAGTTAAAAGATAGACTAATTATATTTTTCTTTTTTTAATTTTTCCATTAAAAAACTTCAACTTCCTCCCCTCCTCCCATTCCCCTCCCACTCCCCACTCACCCTCCTCCGTCCCCCTCCAGTCTTAAGAGAAGGCAGGGTACCCTGCCCTGTGGGAAGTCCAAGGCCCTCACCCCTCCATCCAGGCCTAGTAAGGTGTGCATCCAAATAGACTAGGGTCCCAAAAAGCCAGCACATACAGTAGAACCAAGTCCCAGTGCCATTATCGATGGCTTCTCAGTCTGCCCCCATTGTCAGCCACATTCAGAGAGTCCAGTTTGATCCCATGCTCATTCAGTACCAGTCCAGCTGGATTTGGTGATCTCCCATTAGATCAGGCACACTGTCTCTGTGGGTGGACCAACCCCTCACTGTCCTGACTTCCTTGCTCATCTTCTCTCTCCTTCTGCTCTTCAACTGGACCTTGGGAGCTCAGTCCAGTGCTCTGATGTGGGTCTCTGTCTCTATCTCCATCCATCACAGGATGAAGATTCTATGGTGATATTCGAGATAATCATCAGTGTGACTATGGGACAAGGCCAGTTCAGGCACCCTCTCCTCTGCTGCCCAAGGACTTAAAAGATGCACGTTCCCAGCAGTCTCCCTTTAACTCTGTCTGGCCAGTGCAGAAGACAGATTGATCATGAAGATTGACAGTTGACGATCAAAAACTCAATCAGGTAGTGATTCATATTGCAGCTTCTGTACCATATGTAGTGCCTTTATGTGGACAAATTGACACATCTCCTGGTGCATGGTGTGTAGTTACTGGTTTAGTAAAAGCCTTTTTCTTGGTACCTGTCCAGAACCACCAGAGGTAATTTCCTTTTAGTTGGCAATGTCAGCAATATAACTTTACTGCTTTGCCTCAGGGATACAGTAACTCTCCTGTCCCTTGTCATAAGTTAGTTAGAAGGGATTTTGATCATCTTTCTCTTTCATAAACCATCACACTGGTGCACTATGTTAATGATATTATCCTGATTGAACCAAGTGAACAGGAGTTAGCAACCACTTTGAACTCATTGGTAACACATGCATGTATCAGAAGATGGGAAATAAATCCAACCAAAATTTAAGGACCTTCTACCTCAGCGAAATTCTTAGGAGTCCAGAGGTTTGGGACATGCAGAGATATTCCTTCTAAGGTGAAAGAGGAGTTATTACATCTGGCCCTTCCCATCACCAAGAAAGAAGCACAATGTTTAGTGAGCCTATCTGGATTCCAGAGATAACACATTCCTCACTTGGGTGTATTATTTCACCCCATATCCCAAGTGACTTGGAAAGCTGCTGGCTTGGAGTGGGGCCTGGAACAGGAGAAGGCTCTTTAACAAGTCCAGGCTGCTGTGCTGCTTTACTGCTCGGACACAGACCCTATGATACTGGATGTTTCAGTGGCAGATAGGGATGCACTTTGGAGCCTTTACCAGGCCCCTATAGGTAATGACAGAAGAGACCTTTATTTTTGAGCAAGGCTTTGTCATTATCTGCAGACAACTACTCTCCCTTTGAAAGACAGATCTTTTTGTCTTAGTGAAAACTGAACATTTTATAATGGGACACCAAGTTACTATGAGACCTGAACTGGCCATGAGAAGCTGTATGTTATTGAATGCACCAAATCATAAAGTAGGACATGCACAGCAGCAATATGTTATACAATGGAAGTGGTATATAGGAGATCCAGTCTGAACAGGTCCTGAAGGCACAAGCAGTTACATGAAGAAACTGCCCAAATGGCTATGTTTTCTATACCTTCCATAATGCCCCATGCTGCCAAACATTAACCTATAGCTTAATGGCAGTGTTCTATCAGATTAGTTGACTAAGAAAGAGAAGGCTAGGTCCTGCATTACTGATGGTTATGCACGTTATGCAGATGCCACCCAGAAGTGAACAGCTGCAACATTACAGCCCCTTCTGGGACAACCCTGAAAGCTACTGGCAAAAGGAAATCTTCACAGTGGGCAGAATGTTGAGCAGTACACATGGTATTACAGTTTGTTTGGAAGGAGAAATGGCAATATGTGCAATTGTTCACTGATTAGTAGACTGTAGCCAATGGATTGGCTGGATAGTCAGATAATTGTAAAGAGTATGATTGAAAAATTGACAATAAAGACAGCTGGGGAAGAAGTATTTGGATTAAGCTCTCCAAATGGGCAAAAGATGTGAATATACTTGTGTCATGTGTAAATGCTCATCGGAAGGTGACTTCAGCTGGGGAGCTCAAGACACAAGTCGGTAGAATGACCCATTCTGTGACAGTCAGCCTCTTTTCCTGGCCATTCATGTCATTGCCCAATGGGCCCATGGACAAAGGGGTCATGATGGCAGACATGGGGTTAAGCATGAGCTAAACAATGCGGATTTGCACTCACTAAGGCTGTCCCGGCTACAGCTGCTATTGAATGCCAGACCTGCCAACAGCAGAGACCAACACTGAGCCCAAAATATGGCACCATTCCCCAGTGTGTCCAGCCAGCAACCTGGTGGCAGTTGATTAAGTTGGCCTACTTCCTCTGTGGAAATAACAGATATTTGTGTTTTGTTTCAATTTTCTTATCATATGTTGTAACATCAATTAAGAGAATATCAATGGTTATCATATGTAAGTTTGAGATACTAGAAGGATCTTCCAAGGGACATTGCCACCTATCCAAAATTTATAATGCATTTTCAGTTGTATAAAGGATGGTTATATCATTTTAGGTATACTTGTGACCTGGTTAAATACATTATTCGTTTTTGATTATACGTGAGATAGTTATTTTATGTTTTGGTGTTATTATAACCTGGCTATTTCTTTTATCTGGAAATTAATCATAACATGAGGAGATATGATTGTGTGTCAAGTTGACAAGTGTTGGATTTTGCTGACTATTCTTGGTTGTCAACTTGATTATATCTGGAATGAACTACAGTCCAGAAGTGGAAGGCACACTTATGATCTGGAATTCTCCTAGTCTGATTATCCCAAATATACTTCCTGCTTAGCTACTGATCAATCAGTATTTTATTAAACCAATATGAATGACAAATACTGACAGTATACAAGAGCATTATCCCATAGCATCTCCCCTCATTCTGAGGATTCCTGGAGGCAGGATCATCATTTCAGATTGAGGTAGAGGTAAGAGTCAGTGGCTGGCTATTTTGTTTTCCTGACCTTCAGGTTGAAGCCCAGAAACTGTCTCTGGCTTTTTATTCATTGTGCTATACAACATGCCTTTGATTCTGGTCTTGAAGCTGGAAGACACAGGCTTGTGATGCAGATCTTGAGGTGGGATGACATACCTTTAATCTGGGTCATTTCTGCTGGAAGCCTATATATATGAAGAAAGGAAGACAGAGGAGGATTATTTATTCTTCCCTGCTTGCCCTCCTCTTGTCAGCAATTCATTCCTTCATTGCCATTGAAGTCTACTTCTTTGGGATTCCAGTATATACAAAAGACAAGCTGAGACACCCAAACTCATAGGATTGAGAAACTGATGGAGTCTTGGGCTTTCCATTTACAGCTATTCATTTTAGACTGCAACCTGTAAGTCATTCCAAGAAATTTCCATATATATATATATGTATATACATACATATGTGTGTATACACATATAAATGCATGTGTGTATATACTCATTCTTTAAATTCTGTGATTTTAGAGAACCTAGATGATTACAGCATCTGTGAGTTTAATCTCCTTTCAGAGTCTGGTAGCAAAGTAAACTGTTAGTCTTTCTCAGCTGGAGACATGATAGCTCTCTGCCTGAAGCCTGATTTTTTTTTTTTACATATGAAGTGAAGGCAGCTGTAGCCTTAGGGGAGAAGCTGTTAAAGCTACAGTCAGTCATCAATATCATAAAAGAGCTGAGATGGAAAAACTATAGCAGCAGGCAAAATCTTAATCTGTATCAACTAAAATGCCGGAGACTTATCCACTATCTACATGGTTGGCCTAGGCTCCCATGATCTCGATGACTTGCTAGGGGCAGTGGTTGGTCTTCATCTGTCATATAGGATAGCACTAAATCTTATAACTACTACACAGAACAGCAATGGCCCTTGGTTGCCAAGCCCAAGTCTATTGATTTTTTTTCTGTGCAGAAGGGACTCAAGAGACTGAACTAATTTTAACCAGTTCAAATAGGGCAATCAACTCAAAAGTGTCCATAGTTTGAACAGTGCCCTGGCAGTAGGCAAGACATGGGGAAGCTGTGCCGAGTAGTTAGTGTTACCATGATTCAGGTGGAGTTGTGCCCCATCTATCTTTTTTGTAACCTTAGTGTTCCCACTAGGAGCATTATTCTATCTTATGGGAAGGTTTTTCATTAAACATTTTAAATGTCATATTTAGCAGATCTCTGAAGAGTTTGAGGAGCATCTATTTAAGTATACCTGAGTTGAGGCTCTCTATATTACCTTGGGAAAGGGGTGTGGTCAGCTCTCCTGTGCCCACGTCACACAGTAAGGGGCAAAGTCAGCTCTCCCATGCTCACACCATCAGGGTCAGCTCTCCTGAGCACAGGTCTCCACTGGCACCACCATGACCTCAGGTGTCAGTGAAGTCATCTCAAATCAGGTTGTTCCTCACGGTTGTCATGTCTCCAATTCCACCCCTCCTATAGGTACACGGACCGCTCCGCTTGTCTTTCCTTTTCGTCTCTCCAGCACATGCTTGCTCATCATAGTGGCGCCATGGCTGTGTTTTGCCAGTTGCCACTCTGTGTGGCAGTGGGCTGACCTCTGACTGTGGCCCCTGGCTATCTTCTGCCTGAACTGAAAAATTTTAAAAGGTAATTTTTATTTTTAGAGACAAAATACTAATCACTGGTCCAAGATAAATTGTATGGTAACAATGCTTAGATTTCAACTAAGAAATAAATGCTAAGCACTGACATAAAAGAGTGCAGTGACATGGGATGGTGAAGGCCCTTAGTGATGCTGCAGGTTATGTAGAAAGGGGGGAGAAGAAAACTGTTGGCAGAGGCTGCTTGTTCATTCCTGGCTGCCCAGACCTGGAATAATCACAGAAGCTGTGTTAATTAAGTCACTGCTTGGCCAGTAGCTTAGGCATCTTTCTAGCAGCCCTTATATCTTAAATTAACCCATTTTTATTAATCTGTGTATCATCAAGTGGTGTGGCCTACTGGTAAGGTTCCATCAAGTGTCTGGTGTCAGTCTCCTGTGGTGGCTACATGGCTTCTATCTGGCTCCGCCTACTTTCTCCTCTATCTCTGCTAGGAATTCCTGCCTTACTCTATTCTGCCCTGTGATAGGCCCAAGATGACTTTTTTTTTTTAATCAGCCAATGGTATACAGAGGGGAATCCCACATCAGGAAACATAATGTAAAAGTTTATACATTGAATAATTAGGTACCAGAAAATAAGGGTAGATATATAGCAGTTAAAAAAGAAAGAAAGAAAGAAAAAAAGAAAGAAAGGAGGGAGGGAGGAAGGAAGGAAGGAAGGAAGGAAGAAAGGAAGGAAGGAAAATCTGGTTCTCATTTTCCACAAATAAATCTTTAGATTTGAGAAATATATCCATACCCATCCTCATTATGTATGTGAGGGATTATTTTTTGATTTGATCACTTGATATGGGAAGATTTGTAAGAGTGAAAGGTAGCCTATGGACAAGGAATATCCTGGAAAGCTGGGAGTTGTAGTTCTTGGAAAGTAGCAAAGCACTTGGGAAATATGGGGCCCATGTGGTTTTGGCTTTAAAACTCCACAGCATGTGACTCATCACCAACTGGAATCCCAGAGAATTATTTATTAAAGTTTGCCTCAAATTTGGCTGAAGATTGTAGAACTGGTTTTTCTCTCATGAATGTCAAGATTAACAGACTGAGTTTAGCATGGGTAGCATCCTTCCACGGGCGGAGGTCTGAGACCATGTGAGAAAGAGGAAACTAACTGAGCCTTATTCACTGCTCTGTTTCTTCTCACTGTGGATGTAGTGTGGCCGCTCACTATCGCCTCCATGCTTTTCCTGCCATGACGGACTTGAGGGTGAGCCAAAGCAAACCCTTCCTTCCTGAGGCTGATTTTTGTCAAGGTATTTTGTCAAAGCAGTGGAGAAAGTAACTAATACAGGCATTACTATAACTGTGAGGCATAAACAAGGAAATTGCCTTATAGCTTAACCTATTTAAACTGTATTCAAGAACTTAAATCATGTAAAGTCCAACTGGAAAAATGTCTCAATAAAGGTTTTCTTACAGCCTTATCATCAATATTATTTTTGTTCAGATGAAAAGTACTTACTTTTTATAAGTCTGTGAGAGAATTGTGTTTCTAGAACATAACATATTTAGTAAACATTGTATTTTTTACTCTTCTCTTATATCTTATATCCCTGCCATAGCCTCTCCTCTCACTCTGCTCTTCTCACCCACCCACCTCCCCAACACCTTGTCTCTCCTCCAAATCTACTGCTCCTTGCTTTCCCTTCAGAAAAGGGAGGCCTCACGGAGATATCAACAGAACATGGTACAACAGGATACGAAAAGACTGGACATAAATCCTTATACCTAGGCTAAATGAAATAGCCCAGTAGGAGAAAAAAATATAGCAATAACAGGCAAAAGAGCCAGAGATGATGCCACTCTTACTGTTAGGAGTCCCCCAAAAGCATCAAGCTAATAATCATAAAAGATTATTAAAAAAGAGGACCTAGCTCAGACCCCATGCAAGCTACATGATTACCATTTCACTTTGTTTGATCCCATATGAGCCCCGCTTAGTTTATTCTATGGTCCATGTTCCCCTGAAGTTCTGGACCCCTATGGATCCTACAATCCTTCCTCCCCCTCTTCTGCAAGGTTCCCTGAGCTCCACCTAGTGTTTGACTGTGGGTCTCTACATCTGTTCCTATCAGCTGCTGGAGGGAGTCTCTCTGATGACAATTGGCCTGGTAAATGATCTATGAGTATAGCAGAATATCATTGGGAATAGTTTCATTTCATTGACTTCCCCTGCCCTTTGGTGAGTGGTGTTTTGTTCTACACCATGTCTCTGAGCCACCCAGCTTCACTAGAAGCATTCTATTTTTCTAATCGTGTTTGAAGGCTGAATCCAGAACCTCATGCATGCCAAGTAAGTGTTCCATCACTGCTAAAAATCTTCTAAGACGCGTTCTTTCAAAATGTCATAAATATGCCAGGGAGTAGGGAGCTAGTATAATCACTGTTTTATCTTGTTTCTTGGGTTTTGGGTTTCTTTTTTTTTCTGTTTAGTCTGGTTGATAATAAAAACCTTATATTAATGAGTTTTGTGAGTTCTTTAACCCATGTTATGCCAATACCAAGCTGTTTTCATTACTGTAGCTCTGTAATAGTTAGATATCAGGGATGGTGATGCCTCCGGAAGTTCCTTTATTGTAGAGGATTGTTTTGGCTATCCTGAGGTTTTTTTTTTTTTTCATATGAAGTTGATTATTGTTCTTTCAAGGTCTGTGAAGAATTGTGTTGGGATTTTAATGGGGATTGCATTTTGAATCTATAGATTGCCTTTGGTAGGATTGCCATTTTTATTATGTTGATCCTACCGATCCTAGAATATAGGAGATCTTTCCATTTTCTGGTATCTTCTTCAATTTCTTTCTTCAAAGACTGAAAGTTCTTGTCAATTTGGTCTTTACTTTCTCTGGTTAGTGTTACTCCAAGATATTTTATGTTATTAGTGGATATTGTGAAAAGTGATTTTTCTCTGATTTTCCTTTCGGATTCTTTATCATCTGTATGTAGGAGTGCTACTGTTTTTTTTTTTTTTTAGTTTATTTTGCATTTTGCCACATTACTGAAGGTATTTATCAGCTGTAGGAGTTCTCTGGTAGAGTTTTTGAGTTCACTTATATATACTATTATATCATCTTCAAATAACAAAAGTTATTTAAAATTAACAAAGCACCATTTAAGTTCAAAACTCTGTGTTATAGTATTTCCCATCCTAATATGGCTTATTTTTTCTATTACTTTACTTTCTCTTTAAAGCCTTCACTATTTTAAACATCACTGTTTATATCCATTTTCTTTTCTTTGTTCAGCATCTAAGCACCTTTGTAGGCATGCTGGGCCTTTTTATAGGTTTTCTGTATCTGGATCTGGCATTCTATGCATCTGTAGCTTCTTTGACTGCATGAGATGAGCCTTAAAGGGCCAGTCCATCCACCACATGGTTCTGCGCAGGTGGATGGCTCAAGCCTGCAGGAACAGCTGGTAGTTGCACATCTGTATGCTGAGCATCAGCCAGCCTGAGAGACTCCAGGACTAGGAAGTCATGTACAGCTCCTTGTCCAGAACTTTTCCTAGCTTTATCAGGCCCTACGTTTTGATATTTAAGCCTCCACGTTGGTTGTTGTATGTAGTGGGACTTTCTTTTCCTCCACCAGTCCCAAATAATGGCATAGAGACTTATTATTTACTATAAAAGCTCAGTTTTATATAAGCTCGTTTTAGACTTGTTCCTAACTAGTTTTTATAACTTAAATTAACCCATATTTTTAATCTACATTTTTTTCATGAGGCTCATCACCTCATCTTTATGCTGCCCATCCTGCTTGCTATGTGTCTGGCTGGCCACTCCACCTTTCTTCTTCCCACAGTTCTTCCTCTACCCAGAAGTCCTGCCTATACCCCCCTGCCTAGCTATTAGTCTTCAGTTTTTTGGTAGATCAATCACAGCAATACATGTTCACACAATGTACATATATCCCACAACACAGGAGTTCTGCATTTCTCTCTTCTCTTAATCTTCCCATGATAACAATGCAGGGACTGAAAAGGGCACATCATAATTATCATACAAAAGAAGTCAGTTTTCACAGGAAGACTGAAAGCTCTCATAAATAAGCAGGCATAGCTATTCTAATACTTGGCAAAATAAACTTTCAACAAAATTTGTCCTAAGAGATAAAGAAGGTCACTTTATACCTGTAAAGCAACAATATATCTAGATTACATTGCAATTATAAATATATACACATCAAACACAGGTGTGCCCAATACTATAAAACATACACAAATAAATATAAAGTCATGGACTGAATCCAACATAGTACTGAGTGACTTCAATACTCCACTCTCATGAACACACAGGCCATCTAGACAGTAATAAACAGAGAAAACTTGGAGTTAAATAACTCATAAGTCAAATAGACTTATGAGACATTTACAGACCATTCCAGTCAAACACTGGAGAACTTGCATTCTCAGCATATTATGGAAGTTTCTCCAAAATATCTCACATATTAGGACACAACACAGTTCTGAACAAAAATTGCAGGGAAGTTTTATATTCCCACTGACCACAGAGGAATAAAGACAGACATCAATGACAAGATAAATGATATAAAGTCATAGGGTTTAAAAGACACACTATTGAATTACATATGGCTCACATAAGAAATTAAGAAAGATTTTTAAATTTAATATTACAGTCTTCCTGGAAAGCTTCTGGACACCCAGATTAGGGAATCAGGCAGGCAATCTTCACTCTCCATCTCATCCTCCAATTCCAAATCCTCATTCTCCTCTACAGCCCTGTAGCCGACCATCTTTTCTTTCTTCACTCCCCGGGACTCCACAGATACTCCTGGCAGATCCCGCTGTCCTTCCTCCTGTGGATCCTCTCTACCCCTCTGCCCTTCTAGGAGGCTGTCCCAAATCCTTCATGTCAGCTCCCAATACCTAGAAACACAATCTACCTGGGACCATCAGTGACTATACCTAGCAGGGACTCAGAAGCACTCCCTACCATGCAACTCATAGCTACAACACAGATCTAAGATCCCAAAAGAACAACAGAAATCAAAAAACATAAAACACACCCAAGGAAGACAAGACCAAATGCCAATACCGAAAATTACTCAGCGACTGTGGCAACATGCACTAGGCCTGCACAGGTCTGAGACCCATAGGGTCCTCATGCTGGAAGAGAAGTAGACACAAGCCTCTATTCCTGACCCAGATACTGTCTCTTGTTGATAACTGCTTGCAAATAAAAACAGTAGTTTTCTCCAACAAAATCTCACAAGGTATTCAAAATCCCTCTTATGGACAGTCTCGATGTATAGAAATAGATGGTCAACCTAAAATGAACTCAGTGACATTTTAGGAGTTTCTTTGTCTCATAATGTTTTGTTAGGGTATTTTTTGTTTGTTTGTTTACTATATAGGTCATATTATCCAATGTTTTTAGGTAGTTCCTGTGTGTGAGAATGTGTGTCTCCTTGTCTATGTATGTTTCTAGTACTTTTCTTCAGATATTTTTCTATTGTTTGTTTTGTTCCACAATGGTTTGGTTTTTTTAATTTTATCTTATTATTAATGTTTAAGATGGCCATTTTTATTTTAATGAGAGAATGAAAGAAAGGGTATGAATTTAGGTCAGTGGCAAAGTGGGGTGTATCTGGTCAGAGTTTGGGGTTAATCAGAATGAAAAAAAACAATTTTCAGTAAAATCTATAGAATATAGAGAAATACAAATTCTTAAAATGTGATAATAATTAAAACATATTATATCAAAATCTGTAGGATATAAGGAAGGCAGTCCTTAGAGGAAAGTTCATAGTTCTAAGAATGGATGCTAAAATGAATGTAATGATACATATATGTATCTCCTCCAATTAATCAAAATTCAGTTCCAGATAGATTCAGAAGAATCAGTGCCAATGCTCATCAGACCATATCACAAAATCTTAAAATGCTTTAGTATATATTATTATTTATTTACTCTTTATCTTATTATTTAATATATTATGTATATATTTTTTTATTCAGCCAGCATTACTCTCATAAAAAACATTGTAGGTTGTTGTACAAAAAATGTTGTAGGTTAATCTCCTTGACGAACATAGATGACTACTGTTTTGGTAAAATTTTGGTAAACCTTGATCAAGTACACATAAAAAAGATCATTAATCATGATAAACTTAGTTTTAGTCTTGGTATACAAAGGAGTTAAACATATATAAATCAATAACTCATAAATGGACTCACTGGAAGAAATCAGATGACCATCTCAAGATATGCAATGAATTAAGACTCTTGTTTTACTCCACAAAATACAAGATCTATTCATAGTATAGATCCTAAAAAAACTAGGAATTGAGGGAATACATATAAATACAATAAAAGTTATAATGACAAATATATAAAGAGAGGAAATACTCAAATGATTTTACTACAATTAGAAGAAGACAAGACATCCACTCTTCACATTTTTATTGAATATAGTGCTGCTCTCTATGACGCCTTCATGTCTTCAAAACTAATACTGTGTGGGAATCTCTTACACATTATGAACTTTAGATACCAGTTTGCGATGCAGCCTTGACTGCCTATGGGCCCTAAAGAAATGCTTTCCATAATATTTTGCCTCAGTCTTGCTGGTCTCTTGTTAGTCATGGCCGAGTCTTCAGATCTTGTTGACTAGAACCTACAGATTCTTACTTTAGATTTATGACAAAAACAGTGTCTATAGAGTTTTTGAATGCTCTCAAATTTTCCTTTGAAAGGTCACAAGCCAGGGCTTCATTGTCAAATAATTCTCAGCATTATCATTAAATTCCTACAATAGCTTTTAAAGTTCTGACTTTTCCAGCCTCAAACCTCCAAAACCCTTCACCTTTCTCTTACAAAATATTCCAAGGTATAAAAGCCCATCACAGCAATGCCCCATGTTCTTGGTACTTATTTCTGTCCTACTTTTGCTTCAACTGATGTAATAAAGACCATAATCATAAGCAACTTACAGGGAAATGACTTATTTAGATTACACACCCAGGTCACAGATCATAGTCCACCGTTAAGGAAAATCAAGGCAGAAACTCAAGCAGACTGGGACCTGTATGCAGGAACTGAAACAGAAACTGTAGAAGAACACTTCTTATTGACTTATTGCCTGGGCCCTCACACATCAAAGATTAATCAAGAAAATGAGCCACTTTCTCAGGTCACTTTCTCAGTTGAAGTTCCCTCTTTCTCATTTGACCCTAGCTTATGCCTATTTAATAAACAAACAAAAAACCAAAACAAAAATCTAACTCGCATAGTCTTTTTTTGGAAAGATTCTATTTTGAATTTTCTGTTATTAAAATCTGTGTTTGTGTGCACATGCGTGGGTGTGTAGACATGGATATCTGCTCACTGAGGTAAATGTTCCTACTGAAACATGAAATGAACAAAGAAGATTGAAAGTTAGCAGCCATCGGGGTTATTTTGAAATTGTCTCTTAAGATATTTATTTTAATGAGTATTTCATTGCATAGGTTAGCAACAGATATATTACATTGTTTTCTGCTTGGCACTGAAGCAAAATTTCCATTCAAGCATTGAATAACCCATTAAAATATATTAAAAACTTAAATATCTGCAAAACACTTTTAATTATAGAGAGTAGAGTGATATACACATACATTTGTGCTATCGATTTCATTCCTCCTCAATTATTATGTAACTGTTTGTGCTTCTATAACTGAATGACTACATTTTTAGTCTTTAATTCTTAATGCTAAAGTTTATTGAATAGCAATGTATACATAGAATTCACTAAAAAGCATAATTCATATTTTATTAGCCAAAGAATAAGGAAAAAATAGTTTTATAAAAGATGCCTTAGCTTCAAATTTGCTTTACGCTAACCCTGGGAGCACAAGCTGCTGAAATAAGGTCTTTAACATATCAGATAAAACACCATTGCAGAAAGATCAATATGGGCAAACCACTCATTAGCAGCAGGAAAGTCCTTGGGTAAACAGCTTTAAATAAAACTGTGAAGGGCTTCAAAGAGCAAAGAAAGAAAAGCTCAGCCACTTTCTGAATAGGTCACCACGATTCAGATTTCCTACTGTTGAACATGAGTAAACGAGTCTCAAGTTTTATTTTGTTAATATTTGAAAATTTGATAATTAAATCATTCCTCACTTTCCAAATTCAGTTCATTCTCAAGTTAATAGACATTTGATTATATTTTTATCTTTTTTAAAAGCACGTTCTTAATATACAGTACGTACGTGATAGACATCACCCCTTCTAAGTTTTTAATTAAATGGATTTGAGTGTGTCTAGAGATATAGGGTATTGTCCACTACAAAAAATACATTCTGTATGTAAAGCAGTTTGTTGGTGCATGGGGCTCTCAGATTGGTACTGACCTGGAAGCTTTATCCCTACTGGCAAGTGTTTATTGTCCTAGCAGATGCTATTATGTTACCTGAAGAAACAAATAATCACCAATTTTATCCAAATGAACTCAGTTAGCATGATTGTATCTGCACTGGCAAGACATATCCACTTGTAGACTAGTACCAGGGATGTCATGGGAATAACCAATTTTTTTCTGATTTATTTAAGGCTGCTCCACTAGATTAAACCTACACTGGGCAATATTGTCAGTACAGGAACCTACAGATAGACAAGTCATAGGCACTAAAGGAGAACTTACCACTATTCTGCTAATTAAGATGACATTAAAATGACTTCTAATGACATACTTTTATACCCCTACATTAAAGCATCTCTCAGTCCTCATTTGAGAAGTTGTGGTAGATGATGTTTAACCCAGAGAGCTACAACTAGTAAAAGAACAGAGAGCAAGAGACTGTAGAATACTCAGCCCTAAATGGGACATCTTTATTACCTTCCTTTCTCACAAGGCTAAGGGATATTTCCATAAGAGGGGTCAGAAAAACTTTAAGACTTAGAGGCAGAGAATGACCACAGGTAAACAACATCCTCCAGACACAACGGGGCAACTGCACACACAAACTCAGAGCTTGTGAAAGCATGCACGACTCCATTCAGGCTCAAGCCAGAACAAATCTCAGCATGGAGAGGGGTGGTAGACAAAAATCTCACTCCAGCCAAGGAACACTTAAGATGGATAGCTCCTGGCAAAGGGAGAGGAAGTTTTCTTTTAGAGTGTTGATCTGGCAGGTTGACTATACTTCATTGGAAAGCCACATATGCAAGAATGCATGGGTAGAACAAATTAGACTTGAATCGTAAATAAAATAAAAACATGTGCACAACTTTGGATGAATAGGGAAAAGTTCTTGAAGGAGTTGGGGGAGAGGGTGAATATGATCAAAATACATTGTAAGAAATTCTCAAAGAGCTAATTTTTAGAAAAGAGCTGTTTCTCCCTGTTGTAGGAGTAGTGGGCTGTGACCCGCTGCCCGGCTTGCTTAACCCCCAAAATAACCACACAGAAATTGTATTAATTAAATTACTGCCTGTCCCATTATATCTAGCCTCTTCTTGGCCAATTCTCACATCTTGATCTAACCCATTTCTATTAATCTGTGTTCACCATGAGGTCGTGGCTTACTGGGAGAGATTCAGCATGTCTGACCTGGAGGCTCCATGGCAGCTCTCCCTGCCTGCCTTCTTTCTCCCAGCATTCAATTCTCTTTTACCCACCTATCTAAGTTCTGCTTTATCAAAAGGCCAAGGCAGTTTCTTTATTTAACCAATGAAAGCAACACATAGACAGAAGAACCTCCTACACCATCTCCCTACTTTTCCTCTCTCATCCATTAAACAACTAGTAATATATTTTATAATCTCATAGATTTGCACACTCTAGGGATCATCTTCTGTAAGTGCACACACTAAGATATTTTACTATTAGCTCCTTTCATTTAGCCCAACATTTTCAAAGTTTATCCTTGTAACTTGATATAGGGTTTGTTTGTTTGTTTGAGGCAGGGTTTCTTTGTGTTAGCCTTGTGTGAACTAGAACTAGCTCTGTGGACCAGGCTGGCCTTGAACTCATAGAGACTCACCTGCCTTTGCCTCCTCAGTGCTGGTATCAAAGGCATGCATCATCACCGCCCAGCTGATTTCGAATTATTTCATTCTCAAGTGATATTTTATCATATGTATGTATGTATGATGTTTTACCACCTCATCAACTATTAACTTTGGTACTACTTCTATACCATTTCTAAAATCTATTGATTTAAACATTTGTCTACAAATGTTTTCCTGAGCATGTGTTCTTAATTCTCTTGGTTATATACTAAAGGAGTATGAGTAGGATTATGTTACGCATGAGTAACTGTCAACATATTTCCTAAAGTAAATGGGAGTTTTGTATTTCCATTGAAAATATATGAAAGTTCTGATTTCTCCATTTCAGCATATTAGTGGGTGTGAAGTGTATTTCTGAGATTCTCATGTTCATTTTGCCAGTGACTATTTCAAATAATGAAGGAAACCAAATGGGGTCATGCACAGCTTCTTAAAAGACAAATCGGGGATCAAAGTACTCCACACAGAGAACAGACAGAACTACTGCCCTAGCAGGACCAGCTGATGCACAGTTGCCGTTTTCACCACCACCATTTTGTTTTAAAACGGGATAAGAGTCAAGCCACCAGCCATGAGTGCTCCCTTGGCTTGCTGCCAACCTCATCTACACCCAAGGGAGAGCATCCTTAGCCCTGATTTGGCCTTTTATTTGGGTATTTGGGTCACTTATCCTCTAATGAAAACTCTCCCCTTTGCACCAAGCTGCCCCTTACAAATGGCTAAAGGACTGATGGCAAAATTCCAGCAATAACCAAATGGTTTGTGTGTGTGTGTGTGTTGTTTGTGTACATTATTTACATTATTTGTGTATCTTTTTTTGATAGAAAGGTTTTTTTAAACCTCTTGCCCATTTTTTGGTTGGTTTGATTACTAATTTAGTTATGGTTGTTGAAGAATCTCATGAGATTTCTGATTATCTTTTTGCAATTTTTTTTACTTTATATAATTATAACTTTTCTTGTCCTCTGAAGACAATATTTTATTGTTGCTCAATGTAGCACAAGGCCTGCTCTATGCTTTACAGTATGGCTCATGAGTTGGGCAAGGGCCTAGACATTGGAATACACACAGGCACATACAGAGAGAAGGGTGTCAAGAATTCCCACTTTATTGTGTTCCAGGGCAGCATATATAGGATCTCCTTGACTAATGTCCATGCCCTAAGTCTCAGCTGCAAGCCCACCAGAACCCACTCCCCTGACATTAGGAACTCCTGAGGGTCTCATGCTCAGTGCAGCTGCAAAACAAGTTGTTTGCTCAGAGAAGCTGCAAGCACAGGAAAACAAGTTGTTTACTCTGATAGGCAGAGGGTCACAGGAAACTCAGGGTCTGGGGGTCCACAGTCCCCAACAGCTCAATTTGATTAAATTTGTTTGGCCACTGTGTCATTTGTACTTTCTGTAATATGTCTAAGCCACCCAAAGTAAGTTGACCTTAGCCAAAGTTAGGAAAATATGTTTCTATTTTCTTCTAAAATATGATAGCTTTAGCTTCTACATTTAGGTGAATTGTGTGTTTTGAGCTCATTTATTCATATTTTAGAAAATAAGAACCCAGCTTCATTTGTTTACTGATGGAGCTATAGCTGTCTAGCACTCTTTACTAAATGATCTTTCCACACTGAACTGCCTTGCTACCTAGTCAAAAAATCAATTGGCATTAATTATAAAGATTTAGTCCTTGAATCTCAGTCCTGTTCTATTGATCTGTATTCTAATTTCTATTCAGAACCCAACTGTCTGATTTTAGCTTTATAGTAACTTTCAATATCAGGGTCCCTGAATTCACTTATTTTGTTCATTTTAAACTTGATCTGCATTCTAGTTCACTTGGACTTTCATGTGCATATTGAGATTAGGTGGTTTTGTTTTGCAGTTGATGTCTCTTATGGTTATGTACACGGATTTAGGAAATACAGTAATCTGAGCAGTATTATGCTCTTATCTGTGAACACTGGATGACAGTTCATCTATCTAAGGTCATCAACAAATGTCTAGTATTCCTTTGTAGTATTTAGAATACAATTGTTTGGATGACTAAGTGTAAAACTGTTTTGAGATATTTTGGTAAATTATCATGTTATTGCCATCTGAACATCTAATTTGAAAGTCTCTTTCCTGTTTTTATTCTTTTTTATTTTGGCCTAGTCGCCCTTCTTTATACCTCCAGATATCATGGAGTTGGACACCCAATTCAATATTTCATAGAAGAGATAGAAACAGGCATTTTTAAAGTTTCTCCTATCTTACTTTAACAGAAAGATGTTTAATCTATGTTAAGGTTGCTTTTGTGTTGTTGCATACACCAAGTAGGTGGCCTGTGGGTCAGCTTCCAGGATTAGCCTGTCTTTGCCTTTCATGCTGGCACATGACGCTGGAATTAGAGATGTAAACCAGCACACCTGGCTTCATGTGTGACTTTGGGATTCAAAGTCACGTCCTCAAACTTGAATGGCTCTATGATGATATTTGGGGTGTTCACCTACCTGATTATAGGGGAAGCCAGTTTGGACTCCCTCTCCACTATTGCTAGGAGTCTTAGCTGGCATCACTGTTGTGGATTCTTGTGAATTTCCCTAGTACCAGGTTTTTCCCTAACCCAAAGAACTCTTTTATAAGTTTTTGGAAGATCTTTTAAATTACTACTTTATTTAATGCTTTTGCCCTGAAGGCATGCTATATTTTGTCAAATCATGTTTATAAGCTAGGAAAGTTCTGTAATTCATTATATTTTCCTTACATTATTGAAAGAAGTAAATCCAAAAGATTTTTACGTTTTAAACAAGTGAAAAAATTCACAATGCATAAAATGTTAATTCTTGAGATGCAGAGATTTAGAGAAGCCAATTTAAACTTACAACAACCCACAAATAAAGAAAGACTAAGTCACAAAATGAAAGCAAACAGGTTTTTTCTATATTGAAATATTTGGATCTTCTAGACTGTAGTTCTTGTATCAAACATCATAATAATGCATAAAACGATGTGGACTCACGGGAAATCATTTTATTTGACAGCTGTGCAGAGAGTTGAGTTGTGGACCTTCCCTCAAGCAATGTGCCTTACCCTGAGAAGTGGACGTGGGGTGGGTTGAGAGGGATGTGAAGGGAATGGGAGGAAGGGGGGTGGGAACTTGGGTTGGTATGCAAAATGAAAAAAGATAGTTTGTTTTCTTTTTTAAAAAAATAAAATGAATGTAAAAAATTAAAATAAAATATATTGACAAATTAATAATGAAAGAACTTTTGGCTGAAGCATAATGCCATAAACCTGCTTCATGACATCAAATGAAACCCAATTTATCTTTAGAAGGTTTCTAATCCTTTTCAGACACATAATGTTTTACATAATAGTTTTGTGATTTCCCTCAAGAAGTAAAAGAGAAAATGCACATATCTTGTTTTTACTTTGGCCATGTCATACATTAATTTGTAGATATCAAAGATGTGAGGCCCCATGAAATCAATTCTTACTCTCTTTTGACCCAATTTTTCCTTTCTTTTTGAAGATTGCTACCCCCCCGCCCCTTATCCATATATCTTAGTTGCAAATACCCATTGGTCCAGTTTGAAGCCTCTGGTTTCTGCTACACCATTGATACTGGGCCCTCACTGGGGCTTCTTTTAGAAATCCTGTTGTTGCTCTGTGTTGTGGAGATCCTGCTGGTTTGGGTCTGCAGTACCTGTGCCTTCCCATGCAACAGTAGATCAAAGATGGGTGAATGTTGGGGTGGGCCAAGTTATATAATCATCGTAGTTGCAGGGTTGCTCAGGCTGCCAGATCTCCCTTGCCCTCAGCACCAGGGTGAGCCCTGCACTCCATTCAATAGAGTCAACACTACTGTACTCTCCAGATGAGGTTTAGGGCCCATTTTCCTGAGTGCCACAGTTGTTAAGGAGGAGGGTTAGCTCCTTCCTCTGCCTCAGGTGACAGGGATGGGGAGGAATCTTTCCCTCACCCTCACCACCACGTGGCAGGCAAGGGGGTGTGGCCAACTGTCCCTCTCTTATGTCCTCAGGGCCAGTTCACCCAGGCCTCCAACAGGGTCAGCTCTACTGTGCTGCTCAGGGGAGGGGCAGAGCCTGCTTTCTTGAGACCCTAAGATGTTAGAGATGCCAGAGCTGTGGGGTATCTGTCAATGAGAGTTGCTAACAGGGAATGGAGAAATATGTTGCATTCAGCAAATCTAAAAGGAGTTGTTGCAGATCTGATGGGTGTTTTGACATCAGACATAGAGATGCAGAGTTTGAGGTTTGCTTATCTGGTTTTTAGTTTTACTTTGGTCCAATATTTCCTCACTATGCTCCTTTTTGGAATGGAATATGTATCCTATGCCATTGTATGATGTAATTACGAGATTTGCTTTTTCATTTTGATTTTACAGGGGATTACTGTTAAAAGACTGCATGAGTCTCAGAAGAGACTTTGAACTTTGAACTTTTAAACAGTGTTGATACTGTGATAGACTATGAGGAATTCTGAAAGACTAAATGCAGTTTGCATTATGATGTGACTAGAAGTCCATGGGGGCCAAGGAGTGTAATGTGGCAGTTTGAATGAAAATGGCCCCATAGGCCAACAGGGGGGTGGCACAATAGGAGGTGTGGCTTTGTTGGAGTATAAGTGGCTTTGTTGCAGGAAGTTCATCACTAGATGATTGGTTCTGCAGTCTCAGAAGCTTAAACCAGGACTAGTGGCTCAAACTTCACTCCCTGCTGTCTGCTGATCCAAATGTAGAACTCTCAAGCTGCCTCTCCAGTACCATGTCGGCCTGCATACTGCCACATTCCTGCCGTGACAATAATGGACTAAATCTCAAAACTGCAAGCAAGTCCCCAGTTAGATGTTTTCCTTTAAAAGGGTTGCCATTGTCATGGTGTCTCTTCATAGCAACAAAACCCTCACGAAAACAATCAATGAATGTCAGTCTAATCAAATCTGTACTCAAAATATACTGTGAAAATGGGGGCTCATGTGAGTATATAAATAGTCTGAAAATTGTAATGGTTAGTTAAGTACTCAGCTGTCAAAATGAACAGCGAAAAACTAATGTAAATCTGAGATAGAGAGAAATTCAGCACATAGCAACATAAATGTCTTTGGAAACACTGACATTGTTACGACAGTGCCAGATGCAAAAGTCGAAGCAAATGCTGCTGGGATATTTTTATAAAGGCAAGTGTAGGTCTATTATTAGGCTTATTAGAGTCTAATGATATTATTAAGTTAAGAGCTTGAGACATATTAACACTACTACATTTTAATAAAAATAAAATCAAAATTAAAACATCAATTCAGAAAATCAATTTACAACAAACTGAAGTTTCCTAAAGCAGGTAATGTGATGCTCAATTTATAACTCTTATTTCTGTCACATTTAAGAAGAAATGGGTTAACTCCTACAATGTTTTCCACATTATTTTGGATAATATATTTAAAATTGACAAAATTAAGTATATAAAATACAAAACCAATATAAATATCAACTGCCAGGCTACAAAAGTGAACTCATGACCCTGTCTGATCAAACATCATTAAGAATTCTATTGCACAGTGTTATGGATGAAGCAACATGCCCAGATTTCTGCACTCAAGAAGAATGGTTTTTACTATGACCAAGTGATATGTATTTTTGTAACTGTATACATGGTGTCATGGTATCATAATATCCTTCAAAAAAAAGAATATATGATTATTTGCTTTGACATAGAGATTTATTCCCTACACACAAAAGGTTTGGAAACAGTAGTAAGAGTATGCACTTGGCACAGTAAGAAATAGTTGTTGCTTAAGTCAGGTCTGTAATCCCATTTTTCTTCCAAAAAATAAAAGTCATAACAGCTTACAAGAGTTGAGAAAAAAGAAAACATGGAAGTGATCAAAGCTGTGCTATGTTTGGTTCCTAATGATTAAATGAATAGAGATAGTTGCTGTTCTGTGCTGTGTCGTTCAACTGAAATAGGAAAAATTGTAAATTCCCATAGATACAATGTAAAAAAATCCAAATTGAATAAGAAAGTTATATGACTAACTTATGATTTGTAGTTGACTTTTAGTAAAGCATACTAAGTGTGCTTTATGTACCTAGTGAGGTTTAGTCATGACAAGAACTCATCATTCCAAAGAAAGGTAAGAACTTCCAGCCATGAGTACTCAGAAAATTATAATTTCATTGGAGAAACACATTGATAAAACCCAAGCATGCTTCAGCATTACTAAAACCTGTATAGTGAGCCTTAAAGGTATCAAATGAACCAAATGCATCAGATAAAGCTTATTATGACCTCTCATGATGCCTAATTTTAAATATTAGAAGGACAAATTAAAATATTTTATGATAATTGGGCAATAAGTGCTGAAAATGAAAGAAAATTGGCAGAAAAATATAGTTAGAACTAAGCATAGATAATATTGCTAGAATTATATTTACAGGTGGATATTCAAAATATGCTCACAATGAAGACACTAGACTAAGATGGGTGGCACATTGAATTTGTATAATTGTTAAGATGACAAAAATATTTATAGATGAACCCAAGTAGAGCAGTATGAAGTTTATGAAACCAGTTCTTTATCTTATAAAGCTGGCAATGGTAGGTAATTTTCATGAATACAAATAGAAAATTGGTTTTCCCACATAGTGCCAAATCAGATTTAGCAATACACAAAGCTGTGAAACAATGGAGTAAAATGGAATTTATTCGTTTGACAGGCATGCCAACATTGCATGATCAATTAAAGTATTTCATCACAGTAACAGAATTGGAATCAAACAATGCACTTAGTCAGTGCACAAAATATCTTGTAAAGAAATTTCATTTTAGGCCGGGCTGTTGTGGAGCATGTCTTTAATTCCAGCCTTTGGGAGGCAGAGGCAGGTGGATCTCTATGAGTTTAAGGACAGTCTCATCCACAGAGTGAGTTCCAGGAGAGCCAAGATTGTTTCACAGAGAAAACTTGTCTCAAAAAACCAAAAGAAAAGAAATTGCATATTAGCCTACTTCTAGATAAGTTTTAAGCAGAGCAGGAATAGAAGATAACTGCATTAGTTCTCCAGAAGACACCTACAAAACGTCTACAATGAAAAGTGTGTTAATGGTGCAGTGCAGCAAGGGTTTGTCATCAGAGCACATGCTTGTCCCCTTGTTTTAGTCAATGGTTGATCAGTAGTAACTCAAAGAAAAAAATAATCAGAATAGTTAGAGATGTGGAAAACTCTAAATTTGCGCACCAATTTGTTATAACTTATAAAGTAAATTTAATTTATTTTGTTGACACTCATTCTCATCTTTCCCATGCTGGCCTTGAGCTTTACTACAAAGCCGAGCATTAAATTAAACTTCTGATTATCCTGCCTCCATTTGTCAAGTTTTTGGAGGACAGGTGTGCAGCATCACACCTGGCTTATGAGGTTTTGGGGATCAAATTCAGGATTGTATATCTTTTAGGCAACCATTCTACCAACTGTATTATATCCACAGCATTTATATGGTGAGTTATCAAGTTGTTAGTATACTACGTTAGTAAGAAAATTTAGTTGTAACTATATATTTTAAACAAGCATTTGGAAAAGGAAATTTAATAAAAGTAGAACTTATAAATCATGGTTAAACATCTCTACTTAGCAAACATTTATTATAATTCGTGTATAATTTTGTATTTAAAACTGAAAAGGAAGTAAGAAAATTTAAAATATGATCAAAAATGATAAATAGCCAAGATTATTAGTTCACATTGCTTTACAAAATGAGTTCTAACTCGTTTTTGTGAGAGAAAATATGAAGTCACACAGTTTGGCTCATCATGTGAGTTAGTACACATAAACACCCTCACAACTGTGGATTCATTCCACCTTGACCCAAGGTCAGAGAGTTCAGGTCTGTTCTTGCTCCTTCAATGTTATGACAGGAAGATTGACCCAGGGTCTGACTATTAATAGCATGTTTTGACTTAGGATGTGATTACTTGATGCTTTGGGTATTGAGAAGGCAATTACTTTATTTGTTCCCTGTATCACAGTAAAAGAAGTCTTTGGTCTTTCCCCTCCTCTTTGGATTGGGATATATAAAGAGAAGTAAATGCAGGGAGAATTTCAGTACTTACTGGATGCCCTCCTGACTCTATCCTGTGTCTCTGTCTTTTCTTTTGTATCTTTATTTTTCTACCTGCCATTTCTTAATCCTCATGCTTCCCTCCAAGCATGGACAAATAAGTCAGGTGGGACCCGGCTGATGTTGTCATCCGGACATGGGATACAGCATGCAATGAATCAGTAGTTCCATTTTCTAGTGGATATGTTAAGTTTCTAAGTCTCAGGGTCTCAGAGTTTCACTGGCTTTGAACATGCTACTCTTCCACAGGCAATAAACCAAATCAAGACATGGTTACATTGGAGAGTGATGGACTGGTAGCTGGCAGTTTATCTGGTGACACGGTAAGAAGATGTGAAGATAAAGACACAGAAGGTACACCTTATGAATCGTGTTGTTGCAAATTGGCCCTTCTAAAGGAGTGTTAGAAGGAGGCCAAGCTAGAGAGCAGGGTCTTGCTGACAGAACTCTGGTTCCAGGCTTGTCCCACTAGGAACATAAGATGAGAGAATCCTATATTCTTAAGCCAGCTAGGTTGTCCTTTGCCTGTAGCTCACGTAAACAAATGTACCCCTCAACCAAGAAAAATAATATGTATAAGCAAACCTACTTGGGATGGATGTAATTTCATCCTCATGACAGTGAACAAACAAAAAACAGTAAAGAACGGTGATGACCAAAAGGGTGGGGAACAAACTTCTTGAGAGTCACAACAGAATACAGCTTATGAAGAAATAATTAATCTTAGACCTGTGATCATGGTGTGATCTCAACATGACAGTGAGAAAGGGAAGCCAGACAAAAACAATAATGTTTTTTTTTTTTTGCTATGAACCCCAGTAGCAGCTCAACAGAATTCTGCAACTTGCTAAGACAGTTTCTCTCCTTTGAACCATCCTCTGCCCCGAAAAGTCCCCCCAGCTTCATAGTCAATGTTTCCTCTCTCTGAGAATTTGCCCTCCTCCAATCTCTCTGCCCTCTTCTACTTCTAGAACTTATTGTGCAGACTTACGTTAGACCTCATAATTTGTTACCTTTCTCAGCCTAGAATCCTTGATTAGATAAGTTAAGGCTTTCTCACAACTTATGAGTTCCCACCGAAATTTTTCCGAGAGTTCTTTGTAATTCTGCATAAATAGTAATCCTCACCCCAAATGTTTTCTGCTTTATTTTTAGTCAAATAATTTAAGAGCACTTATAATTTGTATGTGCGTATGTGGGGTGCTCATATTCACTTGGCATTTTTTATCCAGATTTGCACGTTCATAAGTGATGAGTTTTATTTAGAAATCAGGGGGAAGAAAATTAAAATAGGAAGTATTATTTCATGCTTTTTTCGGAACCAAAACCAACATTTTCAAAGTTGGTGTACAATTTATTGCACTAAAATACAAACAAGAAAGTACAAAGCAAAACCTAGTGTACTAAGTGAATTTGATAGAGTAGACATTTGCTAACATGACCCTGAATTAAAGTTTTATTTGAGGTTCCAAACTGGATGAGCAATGAGAAAACTGTCTTTCTTTTTTTTTCCCATACATTGTTTTGTTTTATTTTTTCCATTCAAGAACATAATTAAAGAAATAAATTTTTTTTCCTTTCTTCCCCTTCTCCCGGTCCCCTCCCACTACCCCCCACCCCTCCTCCCTCCCCCTTCTTCCTTGAAAGAGGGCATGGTGCCCTGCCCTGTTGGAAGTCCAAGGCCTACCCCCATCCCTCCTGGCCTAGGAAGGAGTGCATTCAAAAAGACTCGGTTCTCAAAAAGATAATACATGCAGAAGAAATAGGTCCTGGTGTCATTGTTGATGGGTTCTCCATCTGCCAACTTTCGCCGCCACATTCAGAGAGTCTGGTTTGATCATATGCTCATTCAGTCCCAGTCCAGGTGGATTGGTGTGCTCCCATTAGTTCAGGCACACGTGCACAAACAAGAGCAAACTAATTATGATAAATTCATTTGCTAGTTTCTATTAACTTAAAACATGCACTGAGAATTCTATAAAGAAAAATGTTCATGGCTTTTTGAGGAATAAAATAATGCATATTCATATAACAATAAGTTCACATCTCATTTCCCAAAACTTGCATATGTTATATAATTTTTATGAATTAATATTTTGAAGAAAACAATCCATACTCATTAATATCTTACATTTTTAAAATATTGCAAAACTGTAGCAGTTAAATTAAATAAAATACATACCACCATAACACAAAAAGTACAGAACAAGGAATGATTTCTTACCTAAAGCCGTTGTCTTGTTTGGTAAGTTGCTACTGATAGAACACCTGTGCAGCCATCTTAGCCCCTGTCTCCATGACAGTGCAGGATGTTCTGCAAGTATCCGTGAAACTTCAAAACATCAACCCCATTTCATAAAGACTAATAAAAGTGACCACCTGCTTACCCACAAAGTCCCCCTCCTTCCTTCTAATCGAATGAAAGGTCCCAAATCCATAAGTGAAGTGCTCTCGTTATTTGCAAAGCGTGAGCCCTTTTCAGGTTTTGCCAAGCACCCCTGCCTCTGCTGTTGAGCTGATTTCCCATACCAGGCTCCTGCTTTTCTTCTGTTCTCTAACAACTACTAGTATGCTAAAATAAGATTCATTTTTTTTAAAAAAAAACTGTGGCATTTAAGCCACAATAAAGGTATAATACACAGCTCAGGGTGATGATTTCTTATCATTTTTATTGCGATTGCATCAGTTGCTGAAAGGATAGTCTGGGTGCTTCTCAGTTATGTATAGGAAATATATATATGATGACCTACTCATCAAAGAAAAATCCACCAAGAGGATTTTGCAATTATAAACATCTATGCACCAAATACAAAGGCACCCAAGTTCATAAAAGAAATACTACAGTAGAAAGCCACATATTCACCCTTACACGGTGACAATGGGTGACTTCACTACCCCTCTATCATCAATAGACAGGTCATCTAGACAAAAACTACCAGAGAAATGCTGGTGTTAAATAACATCATAAACCAAATGGACCTAACAGATATTTACAGAAACTTTCACCAAAGCACAAAAAAGCATGAGTTCTCATCATAGAATTTTCTTCAAAAAATGGAATACATTACTGGACAAAAAGCAAGTCTCAAGAGATATAAGAAAATTCACCAATACTTTTGAGAATATACTTAGAAACAGGATTTCTAGGTCACATGACAATTCCATTTTTATATTTTTAGCAATCCTTATAGTGTTTGCTATAACTACTGCAGTATTTTGCATTCCCAACAATATATACCACCCAATGCTTCAACTTTTTTAAAAAACTGATTTATTCTTTTCCTAATGTTTATTACAGTACCTAACCAAGAAAGGAATTTGGTATTTCTGTAATAAGTTATAAACAAGTTGCATAGTTAAATTCCTTTCTCATAGCTTACTTCAGGATCTTCCTCAAAATCTGTAGCTGCTTACTTTAAGCATATGGTGATATTAATTAAATGTGTTCATAGAAAGACAGTAGATACATAAAACAATTTGTTTTATACATTTTATTCACTTATATGTTATTCTTTTTAAATTTAGAAATGGACTTGAAAATGGTTAAAAGTGACTTATGAAGAAAACTTTTCATCCAAGTATTTTATGACAATGAGAAGTTGTAGCAAATGTCATGGATATTTGTAGGAAAATACTATGGATTTCTGTAATAGATGAACTGAAAACCTCAAGAAGCTTTACTTTAAGTTTATTTAGGATTGTAAATATTTGGGTGCAAATGAAGCAAGGGGTCTGGAGCCATTAACTGACACTAAGGTAGGTAAAAAGACAAAGCATCTATAAACAAAACAGAAAAAATTTTGAGGCATCATCTACAATTATTTTGGGATGTATATTGTGATGTTGAGAGACCCTTGTCACTTGCTCTGATGTATGTTCAAGTATAAGACCTTACTTGAGATAAAATACATGTGGATAACCAGGCAAAACATTGCATGGCAGTGTGCTGGGTAGGGAGCCACTAGAGTCTAGGGCATCTGATTAACATTTCTTCACATAAATTCTGTACAGTTCATTGTGATATTTTATCTTCAAGTAACAGATATAGTGACTAGGACATATTAATCTTCAGGACTCAATTTAAAATACATATTTCTCTTTGTTTATAAGTTTTAATTTCTTAGAGTTTGCTGGCTAACAGAACACTCTTATTTATTCAGTTTAAAATGTCCTCACAGAATTCTTTTCGATAATTTAAACAGCATTTGTAAAATCTGTGATGCTATAAAATTCTTTGGGCTAGCGTTTTATGAAATAATTTCATAACACTGTGCTTTTATTTGTAATTGCTATGCACCATTGAGAATAATTTAAATATAATTATGTTTATATATGACACCTATATTACATTTGTTCTACATTTCTTCTTGAAAATGGTTGCCTACTTTAATTTTTGTTTTATGTAAAATAAGTACAATATGCTTAATATTTAAATTTTGTAGTGCAGAAATATTTATCCTTTTACAACACGTTCTCCCTATAGACAGCTCATAAATTTCTCAAACATGTCATTGCCTGAGATGTATGCCTTATTAAAGAGAAATTTTTTAATCTTTTAAATTTTATTTCTCTCTCTACTTCTTCCTTCCTTCTCTTGGAAGCTTCTTCCTCCTTATTCTTCATTTCTCTTCCCTCCTCTTTTTATCCTCTTTCTCCTTCTGTTTTTCCTTCTTGTTCTTCACCTCATCATCAGTTTGTTCCTGTTTCCCTTCTCATTCTCTCCCCATCTCCCTGCCAGTCTTCCATTGTCCCTCATATTTCCCTTCTGTTTCTTTTAATCCTGACTGTATAGTGCTTTTGGGTGGCACAGAGAGACGGAGGGAAGTTGACCAAAAGGTAGAAAGTTACAATCAGAAAGAAGCAGGGACTCCTGCTCGGCTATAGATGGATGATGGTAACAGGAGGCATTGTATGTTTGGAAGAGTTTGAAGAGGGTATTTAAAAGTGTCAGTATAAAAAAAATGGTATTTGAGAATACACACATGCTAATTCTGATTTAGACATTACACAACATAAACATATATTGAAACATAACATGCAAATTTCACTAATATGTAGGTTTTGTGTAGTCATTGAAGTAAGTTTGTAGTCTTTATTTTATTAAAAATAAAGACTATAACTACTCAGAATGGTTTTGAATATGTTTATCGATATTATATTTCTATGTACCTTCTGTGTTCAATATCAAGACAGTGTTTCTAATTGTAGAATTTTGAAGTTTAAAATTCTTTGCTATAAAACCTTGTTATTAACTGTGGCTTCATGATGTAAGACAATAGTGCAAGACTTGTCTTCTTAATTACACATTACACCTTATTTACACCTAGTCTCAAATTACTATTGTATCTTACACATAATTTATCTCTCAAGGACAATTTCAAACTTTGGATTTAATAAATTCTATCTTTCCATACTTATAATTTTAAATTAATTTAAACTTTTATTTTAAAATGTACTTTTTATTTTAGAGCATTAAAATTGAAAGATACTTTTCTATAATTTGAACATTCTTTTCAAATATTGGGAATGGATTTCATGTGATTTTTCCATATATTTTACTAAAAAGTGAAAACAGAGTTTGGTTTAACCCCACCCCCGTGATTGTTTGCAGAGGCATTTTTACTTTATACGATAACATCAAATGCCACTAATTTTAATCAGATTTTAGGGAACCTTTGCTCACGAAAGCTTCCAGTTATTTCTTTTCTTCTCAGCTTTGCCTGAGGCGGTCTTGGTGCTCTTTCGTCTGGTATGAGTGGGAAGTTATACTAACAGCTTTGGAGCAGATCGAGAGGTTTTAGGCTTTTGCTTTCTTTCTACCATTCCATTTTTATATAGTATTTTCATCATTAATGTACCACAACAACAAGAATTTTGTTGTTTTTTGTTTTTGTTTTTTTCTTTTTCCTCAGCTCACCAACCCCACTTCCATTCTTGGGAGCATTTTTCATTCATTAATAAGCTGTTGATTTCTGTGCCATGCCTTACTTATAAAGCATTACCTTTCCATTGCCCTTTCTAATAGCTTCCAGAATTTTCACCTAACCTGGTTTACGCCATTCTTTTAAATGGTAATAAGATTGTAATTCAAAAAATAACAATAGTAACAGCAAATACATGATACTATGCAAAACACTGATGATTATTCTTCTATTTCTGTGAAGAATATCATGGGGATTTGTTGTGAGGAAGACCGCTTGTTGGTTCCTGGCTGCTCGGCCCCAAAATAATCACAGAGAAACTATATTATTTAAATCACTGCTTGGCCCATTAGCTCTAGCTTCTTATTGGCTAACTCTTACATCTTAATTTAACCCATCTCCATTATTAATTTCTGCATCACCACAAGGTCGTGGCCTAGCAGCAAAGTTTCAGCCCATCTGTCTCCTGTGGCGGCTCCATGGCTTCTCTCTGGCTCTGCCTCCTTTTCCCCAGCATTCAGTATAGTTTTCTCGGCCTAGCCCTGTTCTTCCCTGCTCTGCTATAGGCTCAAAGCAGTTGTTTATTAATCAATGGTAATCATAGCATATAGAGGAAAATCCCACGTCAGAGATTTTTGTTGAAAAATGAGGACATCTTTCAACAGGCCAAGATGAATGTGAATGCTTCTCAAGCCCTCACCCCAGATCAAGGGCTACAGCCAAGCAATGGCTTTGAGAGACGGAGAATTAATTTTCTACAATAGTGAGCTCCCTGACAGGTTACATCTCTAAACACAGGCACACAAGATCAGCACTAAGAGGGTTTAGCATGATGTGTGCTTGTGCGTGCGTGCGTGCGTGTGTGTGTGTGTGTGTGTAAGAATCAGTCATACTAAAAGAGTTATTGAATTGAGAAGGAAGTAGAAGAAGATATGGGAAGAGTTGGGAGAAGAGGTAGGTGGAGTGGAAATGATGAAAATACATACTCATGTATGAAATTCTCAAAAAAAATGAAAAGCTGCTAAACATAATAGTCAATGCTGTGATATTTGATCTTTCAAAGATTTTTTTCCTGAGAATGTTGGAGTCACATTGTTTGCCATAATGCTTATTATCTCTTTGTTGAATAATTTTCTCATAATATTTTTATTGATTATTTGGGAATTTCATATGATGAACCCTAGTCACACTCACTTCCCAGTTCTACCAGGTCCATCCCTTCCACTTTTGTGATCTTTTGTCAAAAAGGAAATCATAAAAAAAAATCAGACTCAAGTTCAATTTGTATTGTCCGTATACTCACTGAAGTATGGTCAAACTCCCACTGGCCAGTCTCTTAAAGAAAACTGAGTTCTTCCCAACCTTTACCCCTGCCAGAAGCTATCAGCTGTGGAGAGCTACACTTAAGCATCCTTATCACATATTTTAAGGGTTCTCTTTGATGACTTTTTGTCTAGGTTGTTACTTTTTGGTGGGTTGGAGTGGAGGTGCGATGGGAGTAGGGGTTGTCACAGAAGCCTTCTACGTCCCTCTCTCTCAGCTGTGAGTCTACAGTCATCAATACCACGGAAAAATTAGCTTCCTTGCCCTTTATCTTCAGTGGGAGTACAGATCATGGGCATCTGCATGGCCTCTGTTGGAAACATAGGACACAGGCATCATCAGCACAGTTCATGGTTGCAGTCGGACCACAGATCCAGACATGGTCCTTAGTGGCAGCATTGATCACAGATATCAATTTGGCCTCAAGTGGCTGTACAGGCCCTTAATGTCACCATGACCTCAAACTGCAGTAGGAAAACAGACCCAGACATGGCCCTGGGGTGAAGCATGAACCATGGGCAACAACATGTCCTAAGGTGGCAGCAGGCAACTCACATCTACATGACTCCTGCAGCAGCATGGCTCACATGTATCAACGTGCCTCAGGCAGCAGCACAAGCCACAGACATTTGCATAGCCTTCTAAGGCAGCATGGGTCATGGACATCAACATAACTGTGGGGCTGGAATAGGACCATTGATATTCTCACTCCTTTCCTTGGCTTGGGTAAGTGTCCCTAAAGGCCTGAACATTGAAGTCTTAGATCCTGTTTCTAGTGTTTTTTGGAAATATTGGAACCAATTAAAGGTGAGGCATAGCAGGAAGTATTCATGTCACTGAAGGAGTGCCATTTAGAAGGAAATTTGAGCCCCAAACTCTTTCCCCTCCCACTTTATTCCCTAATCAGCTTTCTTTACCTTAGGTTTCTACCACTACATGTTACCTCGCCAAAGCCCAAAGCAGTGAAATCAGTGAACCATGGAGTGAACTTCTGAAGTGATAATTCTTCTTTATGTTTATTGTCTCAGGAATTTCTTAAATAATACTCCTTTTGTATACCTGAACAAAAACACTTTGAAATATAGGTGGTTGTAGAGATTTGGTATCGTGGCAAATAGTTCGATGTTTTAGTCAGATTCGTGTTAATTCTGGTATATTGAATCTAATTGACTTTCAATATTGGAAACCTTAATTTTTTTCCCCCATGGTAAATCCATGGTCTAAATAACAGTGGCTGCAAAAGAAATGGTTATAAAGGACCTAGTTTTGCTCATCATGAAACATTATCTCATTTAAAGCTACTTTCCTTCTCTATTCTTGTCATAGGATTCTCAATGAAATTTCTTAGATATTGTCATGGTTAGCCTTTATCATCAACTTTCCTGGAATAGTCACCATGGAAACAGATCTCTGGGTGTGTTGATGATGTCTATGAAGGAGTTTGAGGAGAGGTTTGTTGGAAAAGAATGCTCATTCTGAATTTGGCAGGCACGTCTCCACAGGTTATTGTCCTGTACTGAGTGCAGGTGTGGGTGTGGGTGTTGGGGGACAAAGCACCAGTATTCATTTCTTCTTCTTCCTTTCCCATTTGTTTAAAAAACCTGTTATTATGTATGTGTGAGTGTGTGGGCACATGCATACTGCAGCATATGTGTGAACATCAGAGGACAATATGGGGGAATCAGTTTTCTCCTGCTCTGTGAGTTCCAATGAATAAAGCCAGACCTTGTACAACAAGTCCTTTACCTGCTGAGCCACCCCAGTGACCATTTTGTCCCTCCCAATCAAGGATACAATGTGAGCAGCTGCCTCCCACTTGTGTTGCCATGACTGCTCTATCATGATGGTCTGTATTGTTCCCAAAAGAGTAAAAATAAACCTCTTACTTCAAGATGCATTTTTCAAGTATTTCATCATGGAAATGAGGAAAGTCACTGGGACAGATGTTTAGTTAATAGTTACAATTTGTGCTTGAATGAGTAGAAGAATATGAAGCAAATAGACCAACTTAGTGTTTTAAAGAAGTAATACAGAAGGCTGGGGGGAATGCTCACTCAAGAGAGTTGTTTGTACAAGCCTAAGGACCTGCATTTAGCACCTTATCATTGTGTGTAAACTCCTGCACAGTGGTGCTCAGCCATACTACTCAGAAGCAGTGAGCTCCAGGTTCAGCGAGAGACCCCAGCTCAAAGATTAAGGTAGAAAATATTTGAGACAACACGCAATCTCAACCTCAGCATCTACAGGCATGAGTGCACGTGCATGTGTGGACATATATGTAGATATATGCACACACAGCAGTAATGGAGACTAATTGCTGAAATTTACGCAACTGGGCAAATAACATTATGCAGAAGAACAGATACTCTGTGGTCATTCCTAGATGCATAATAGGAAGAATCATATATCCAACTAGCTGTTGTAAATCACATGTGCCGAATCAGAGGATAAGTCACATTACTTTCTTTCTTTCTTTTTTTTTTTTTTTTTTGGCTCAAACAAGTTTCTTTATTAACCAATGGTATTCACAGCATACAAAGGGGAATCCCACATTACCTCCCCTTTTCTGTTTAAATAAAAAGGAATGTTTTAACTTTAGCATACTAAAATTAAATATAACAAAACAGGTAGCAAGCAAGAATTACAGTTACAATATTTACATCTACTTTATCTTTTACCATAACTGAGGACAACTATGATTATAACTTTGTATTCTTTAACTCCATCAAAGACTCCAGAAGGATATATTAACTAAGTAAACAGGAAGTGCATTGTAAGCAACTTCCAATACTCTAGAATTGATAGAGACATCTCGCTACCTGGACAGTCACTCAAAGTTCTGTAATGTTGGGGCATCCATCTTCAGCTTATAGGCCCATAGTATCTGGTAGACTTTTCCATGATGGAGAAAATGTGAAGATTTGTTCTGCCTTGTAATGGCAAAGTCCATCAGTTGCTTTCTCCTATGTCCTGCAGAATGTCTGGCAGACTATTTCAGGAAGCAGGAACCCCAAACGACTGTCTTACCTTTAGGCAAGTTCATCATTCATTTTTCTGTGTATTCTGAATGTCCAGTTCATACAGCATAGCATCAAGCAGTCCAGGGAAGAGCAGTTTCTTGCCCAAATGGCTAGCAAACACCATAAGGAGCCTCTTTGATGCCCATCTTCCTCTTGAAGTAAACTGGTGCTACCAGGAGCAGGTGAGTCACATTACTTTCAAGTTTAGAGATCAGTTATTGGATGTGTGGGAGCCAGGTCCATGGGAAGTAGCAGCTGATGCTTTAGGATAAGTTTTGCAATAGGATTCTAGTCTCCAGTAGAAGTAACCTCACAGCTTCCAGACTAGATTTTCCAAATTTTCTTACAGAATATACTCCATCCCTAGAGCCAAGAGTGTATCTGAGTTTTCTCACAGGATGGAAGGTAGGCCTATGAGGAGAGTAATAGTAGCAGATTCCAAAGAGCCACACACTGCATGAAAACCCAGTCGATTGTGTTGCAATTTAGAAGCCTTGTGGTGGCACTGTTTGCTTGTTTTTGTTCAAATCAATGTTAGCAAATGAGAAAGTTAGATCTTAAGGGAGTGGGAGTTCTTTTTTTATTTGAATTCTTTTTAATAAGTTTTTAAAATTGATTTTATTGCACTATACATTTTTTCTCTGCTCCCCTCTTTTTCTCTCCCCTTCCTTTCAACCCTTTCCCATGGTTTCCCATGCTCCCAATTTACTCAGGAAATGTCTTTTTCTCCTTCCCATGTAGATTAGATCCATGTATGTCTCTCTTAGGGTCTTCATTGTTGTCTAGATTCTCTGGGATTTTGATTTGTAGGCTGTCTTTTTTTTTTTTTTGCTTTATGTGTAAAAATCACTCATGAGTGAGTACATGGAATAATTGTCTTTCTGTGTCTGGGTACTCTAGTAAGAGGTGAGCGGGCCCATCCCACTGCCCGGCTAGCTTAAGCCCCGAAATAACCACATGGAAGTTGTATTAATTAAATTACTGCCTGGCCCATTATATCTAGCCTCTTCTTGGCCAACTCTCACTCTTGATCTAACCCATTTCTATTAATCTGTGTTCACCACAAGGTCATGGCTTACCGGCAAAGCTTCTAACCAGTGTCAGTCTCGGGCAGGAGAACCATGGCATCTGCCACACTGCCCTTCTTCCTCCCAGCATTCTGTTCTGTCTACTCTGCCTACCTGATTTCTGCTCTATCAAAAGGCTAAGGCAGTTTCTTTATTCACCAATGAAAGTAACACAAATACAGAAGAACCTCATACACCAGGGTACCTCACTTAAAATGATGTTTCTAGCTCCATGCATTTGCCTGAAAACTTCAAGATGTCATTATTTTTTCTGCTGTGTAGTAATCCACTGTGTAAATGTACCACATTTTCCTTATCCATTGTTTGTCCAAGGGGCATTTAGGTTGTTTCCAGGTTCTGGCTATGACAAACAATGCTGCTATGAACATAGTTGAGCACATGTCCTTGTGATATGATTGAGCATCCTTTGGGTACATACCCCAAAGTAGTATTGTTGGGTGTTGAGGATATTTGTTTCCTAATTTTCTGAGAAATCACCATTCTGATATCCAAAGGGGCTGTATCAGCTTGTACTCTCACCAGCAATGGAGGAGTGTAAGGAGTGAGAGTTCTAAAAGTTACAGAAGCATCTTCATCTGTCCTTCAACATATTTCTCCTATGTCAGGGGTAAACACCAACAATTGATAGGTTCCAAGAGGATATAAGTTGTCAGCAAGGGAAGACATGAGTCAGGCGTGGTGGTTGGGAGAATCTTGCAGCCTGATTGATTAGCAGTCAGAGTGTTTTTTTAAATTTATTTATACAGAATGCAGTAAGCAGGGTCAGATTCATGTTATTCCACAAACATAGATCATATCATTTTTGGTTTTGGACATGTGTTTCACTTCCTCTTGCATATCTTTTAGTCATCATTAAAAACTGTGACAGAACAGAGTTATCTTTTACAATCATTTTCCTTCAAGTTTAATCATCATTGATAAAGTTATCTTTTTAACAGTTATCTTTTATAAACATTTGTTTACTCATCAACCCCATAACCCAGTTTTTAAGCATATGGCAGCCTGTTTTCAGACTAGAAGCTATTGTGGCTTTAGGGATGGGAGACCAAAACAAAATCTCCAGCTAATTTAACTCTATTGCTATATATATATGCCACATAATTGCCTGAAAGTATAATGGGGAGAGACTTGTAATCTGATCTGTGGCCAACTTCTGTAGCCCACTGAATCTTGTTGACCTTTTAACATTTACTTTTTTTTTGATTATCTTGTTCCTGAGTAAGCACAGGGACAGATGTTTCAAGAATATCTCACAGCCTCATAGAGACACCCCTGTCTTCTTTATGAGTGTCGCAATCTCTAGATCTTCAAAGTAGGTAAGGATATCTCACGAAAAGCAGGAGAGGTGGTATGTTCAGCACTTTCCTGAGGAAGCTTAGAAGCAGTACTCCTGGAAGGAGGCACAAATGATGCATAAGAAAATTTCCATCAATTCAATATCCCCAAATCTTAAAAAATATTAAAAGTTCCCCATATATACAATAAGTAGAGATAAAACCAAAAGTGGCACGGCAGCCATCACCTGGCTCCGCTTTGCTGGATCTTTGCCAAGCAACTGTGCTGGCCTTATGACTTTTACCTCTCCCATCAGATATGGCAATGCCACTCCTAGACAGTCCTCACACCATTTTGATGTAAAGACTGGGTCATATGCTCTAAAAGGATATTCTGTATATGGAAATCACAAAAGAACAAGTAAAAATTGCAATATTTGCCTATTTTTTGCCAAACTGGATTATTACTTTTCTTTTCTTTTTTTTTAAGGATTTGCAGATTGGGCCATAATTTTTACCTGTAATATTTTTTGCTGTACTTTAAATACATTTGGACTTAGATGATTTTATATATAAATGCATTAATATATTAATTAATACACAGTATTCCACATAGCATTATAAAACTTGCAAGGCAGGCAGTAGGTCTTTTCTTATCCGTTATCATTTGCTTCTCTCTCTTTATAATTATATTTGTTTATTCATTTATTTTACATACCAACCACAGTTTCCCATCTCTTTTCTCCTCCCATTCCCTCCCTCACCTCCTTTCTACCCACACCCATCCTCTTCTTCTCAGTCTCCACTTAGACGGGGGTAAGGCCTCCCATGGGAATCAACAAAGCATGACATATCAAGATGAGGCAGGACCAAGCTCCTCCCCCTCGCATCAAGACTGTCAAGGCACCCTACTACATGGAATAGGCTCCATAGGGTCAGCTCATGCCTCAGGAACAGGTTGTCATCTCACCGCCAGTGTCCCCACAAAAGACCAAGCTACACAACTGTCACCCAGATGCAGCCTTCTCTCTCTTCTTAAGCAATAGTCATTGTGATAGGCAGAGTAACTTAAGAGCTCAAATATTTATATTATTTCTACTCTTAGCATTATATTTATTTAGAATTATAATCTACCCAAATAAGCTATTTGCAACTATAATGTCTATGTCCTTGTCCATCCTACTCTCTCAGACTGCAAGGCCAAGTACATTTGAGAGAAAAGTTACTTTGCTCTCCCAATAAAATCCAAAAGTTTAAATAAAATGTTGGGGGCAACTAGTTTGAATATTGATCTGCTAGTTTATTGTTTATGTTTAGTTTAAATGTTTTCTGAACAGTATTTAAAATAAAACCTGAAAGCGTTAAAATGCCTAATGTTATATTACCAGTGTTTTATAAGACCAATTCCCATATCATCCCATTGTTTCATGTATTTATTTAATACTGTAAATTCAGTAATAAATATTAGAGAATTTCATTTTAAAAACATTTTTACTGAAAAATTTTCATACAGTGTACTTTGATCATGATTTTCTCCTTCTCCAAATCCTCCCAGATCTTCCCCACTTCCCTACTCATCCAATGTTATGTTCTTTTATCTTTATTTATCTCTTTAGAACAAGCAGACTGACAGACAAAAAATAAAAACAAAATATCTCTCACAACAATGAAAAGCAAGAAACTCACACGAACCCCATAAAAACACAGAAATGGAAATCAAGATAAACAGAAGACTAATAAGAGAAAAGTGTAAGCAAAGCAAAGTGAGACAAAAAAAAGCTATAAAATTACCATTGTGTTCTCTGTCTATTGGCCAATCAGCCCTGAGGTGGGTTAATACAACCAGTAAGAATCCACGGAGAAAACTAAAATTTCCTTTTCCAGCGGATGTATATTTCAGATAGTTTTTTTTGGGGTAGGAGTGAGAAACCCTATTCACTTTGCCTACTTGGTGCTGGGACCCATGTGATTTCAACTTGTGCAGCATCAGCACACCTTTTTTTTTTTTTTTTTTTTTTTTTTTTTTTTTT